>JAHZNB010002157.1:0-10789 GCA_027744295.1 Callyntrura guangdongensis | reverse complement strand
GGTTTAAATTTTCCATTCTTGTATTGGTTCTCTCTAGTAATACTAAATCAATAAAATGTAACACCAAAGGTACACTTATCAAAACTGAAAATTAATAAAATAAAATATTACATATTGCAATTATTGCATAAATCTGTCATCATCAAATTTATGGTTACTTGTCGAAAGTCCTCCAACAACAATTAGTATCGTCCTGGGTTCGTCCATGCAGGTATCCTTTATCCACAGTTCGTTAGTAAGAATGATGTAATGGCATAATAATCATTCCGTTGCTAGTTCGTTTTTACCACCTACACTTTCGTTCGTTAAAATTAATCCTAAGCTGTACATAAAAGCTCGTATAAATAGCGTTTGTCATGGACAATGTTTTTTATTAAAAATCGATTCTGACTAATAAACAATTTGATCTTTTACAACAGAGACGCTATTATTAATTATCATGGATCTGTTTTACAAAAGTTTTACCTCACTGGGTATAATTGACTTCTAAACTTTCACCTTACAAGGAATCATCTTCTTGTGATCACAAAAAAAATGGATTCCAGTATAATAGAAAGTATCAGCTATCCTGTAGTGAAAAGAGAAGCAAAGAATATTTTGTTTGATCATGGAGCCCAGGTAATGTTGTAAAGAAGATTGCTTAGGGAGAGAATACCAATGTGGAATTCCATTCTGCATGATTAGTCTGTATAAAAGTTTGAGTCTCATTCTAACAATGCATTGGATGTTAATAATGAAATGCAAGCGTAGTAATATGAATTTTGTTGTTATTTGCAATCAGATAGTGGATAGTTACAACTGGTTGGAAATCATACCTTCATCTAAGGTGAAAGATTTTGAAACAAATCAGAACAAATTGACATATGACTATTTAAGACAGTGCCCACACACAAAAGAGTTGCAAAGCCACCTTCAATCCATGAGTGAATTCGAAAAAGTATCGTGTCCTATTGAGAATCCGGAATCTGGAAAGTTATTTTTCTTCAAGAGAGAGAAAAGCGAGGACTTTGAGTAAGACATTTCGCGCAACTGTAAAATATATAAAGCGTGAAAATGTTATTGAAACGTTCAAAATTGTTCTATTTTAGTTGCATCTACATTCAAACGGGACTAAAGGGAAAGCCAACATTATTCCTTTCCCCCAAGCAAATTGTTTCATTTCCCTCTGAAACCACCGACAAATCTCACTGCGTACTACGTATGTTTAGTGTATCACCAAATGGAAAAATTGTTGCATACGCGTACAGTTTAAGAAATTCAGAATGGCTATATATCCGGTTCAAGGAGGTTGACACTGGCAAAGATTACTCTGACGTTTTGAAAAATGTATGTTTTTCTGATATAAGCTGGAGTAATGACCAGAATCGAACCAGCACACTAGGAATTGTATATTCGGTAGGCCAGCCTATTTACAATTTTGCATACTTCGTTTATGGGGTGATATGAGAAATACAATAAAAACGGTTTCATTTGCATTCATTTGCAAATTTTCCTTTGGTAGTTTTGCCTTAATCCACAGGAGTCATTCGATCACAAAATTGCGTTTCATGAACTTGGGACTGATCAACAAAAGGATCGAATTTTTGTTGAGTTTCCAAAAAACTCCGGAATAACTATGTACTTAAATAATTATAGCAAAAGATATTTAACTTTAATACCTACATTTATTATTACTCAGACTCTTCTTTAAGTTAGACAAGCGCAAATATCGGATTGCGGAGACATGATTTTTGTGACAGCACAGGAAGATATTGAAGCAAAAGTATACACTCATTTCTTTTACGGCGACTTGGGACCAACAATTAAAAATAATTATGATGTCAGCCCTTTGCTGTTTCACCTATTAGAAGGGCAAAATTTAGACATTCAGGTTTTTTAAAACTAAAACTGTATTGCATATTGCATTATACTTACCGTATACCATACGCAATGTCGATTGATTATTTCTACGCAGTACATAACGAATTACAACTGCATAACGTATTTTCGAACAAATCTTCGGGCACCCAACTTTAGAATCGTAAAGACTAACTTGTTGCACAATGACATTCTGACCAAAGGTCTGTGGGAAACTATTGTCCCGAATGATCCAAACAAGCTTCTAGATTGGGCAGTATGTGTCAACAGGTTCAAGAAATGCAGATTTTTGTCATTTTTCTGCTTTGTCCCCTTTCGTTATTAGAAGTAATTGATATAATATTTACTATTTTTACTGTAAATATTTAGGCACTACTTGATGGTGTGCTATATCGAAGAAGCCAGGCATAGTTTACAGCTTCATAAACTGGAAACGGGCCAACTACTCCACAAATACAACTTACCGATTGGAACCATTCTGGAATATTTTGGATTTCGACACTGTTCCATTTTCTTTTTCGTGTTTTCTTCATTTCTGATCCCAGATCGTATCCATTACATAAAGATACCGTCATCAAAAAATTGTTGTCGCCTATTGACATCAAATCAGTACAAGAAGATAAAAACATTTAATGCGTCATTGCAGACATGTTATGATGACTTAACTAATTTTTATATGGAGCANCCATTACATAAAGATACCGTCATCAAAAAATTGTTGTCGCCTATTGACATCAAATCAGTACAAGAAGATAAAAACATTTAATGCGTCATTGCAGACATGTTATGATGACTTAACTAATTTTTATATGGAGCAGCGTTTTTGTACTAATCCCAAGGATGGAGTTGCAGTTCCTATGTTTCTAATATATAAAAAGGTAAAACTTTCAAATTCTTTTGAAGACGATGTTTTTTAAGACAAGAACCGCGTCTTAAATTGTATTAAATGACAGCGATTCAAAAAAGACGGTAGTTCACCCTGCCTCATGTACGGGCAAGGATGTTTTGGGGTTCAGGCGATGCCAAGTTTCTCCGTTTCAAAATTGTCCTTTCTACAATGTTTTGATGGAATTATCGCCGTTGTGGGAGTTCGAGGGGGCGGGTATGCTGACCTTTACAAACATATCTATCATACTATGTATTTAAAGGCTAATGGATTTTACAGTTGAACTATGAAAACAATAATTATTTAAAATCAGTTTTTTCGTATTTCGTTTCGTGCAAACAATTGCAACAATAATTGTAGAGAGTATGGGCTGAAATGGTGCACAAAAGGAAACAAATTAAATAAGCAAACCTCTTACGACGACTTCATAGCGGCTGCAGAATACCTTGTTAAGTTGAAATTTACATCTTCTTCGAGGCTAGTGATCGAGGGACAAACCTTTGGAGGAAATCTGGCTGCTGCGTGTCTTACACTACGACCCGATTTGTATGCAGCAGTGATAATCCATGATGGGTGCGGTATTGACTTTTACTTTTGAACTTTTAAAATTGCCTGTTGCTTGCTAGACCAACGCCCGTACAATACTCTATGCACTTTTTTTAATCCTGAACACATTATTTAGACTACTGGATTTGATGCGATATCATTGTTTTCCCGTTTCAAAGCCTGTATCTTGATGAATTTGGGGATCCGGAAATTCCCGTTTATTTCGAAAATGTAGCAAAACTTTGTCCGGTCCGTCATATTTTGAACGAAAATACAACTCTAACAATACCTGCGGTTTTGGTATTAATCGGAAAGCAACCGTCGTTAGCACACCCATCAAATTCATTCAAGTTCATTGCAGAACTGCAGCACAGTCTGGCAGCCAAATCTACGAATGTATTAAATTTAAAATCAATGTTTAGTTAATAATTGATATATTGTGAAAAATCTTTTAATACTATAGCTTTTTTCGGTAGCGCAATCCATTTCTACTTTGTTCAAAAGCATACGACTTAGATAACGGGATTATTCATGGACGCCCTATGACGGTACGATGCACTTATATCAATATTCGATGCGTGTGCTGATGCTCTCCGCGATTCCTCATCGTTGCATTTTATTTTCTTACACGTAGATGGATCAACGAACCTTAATATTCAGCTTTCTCATTCAAACTATTGGGTTGAAGTTTAAAAACGTCGGGATAAGAAGGCATAAAAGTCTTTAAAAATCTTTTTTTATTATAATAACCTCAAATTTTTTAAATGCAAGCGCAACAGGAGTGTAGTAAGATATATGTATTAAAAGCTTTCTTGCTAAAGTGGTTATAATTATAAAATATACATATGCTATAATATCAACTTATTGTTAAAAAACATACTTTATATGCAACGCCATTTTACATATAAAATAAACATTTTTTTGCGTACTTTTTCTAATTGTACGGAGAAAAAAGCATTGGATTGGACTCCTTATTATAAGTAAGGACTTATTTTCGAAAAAAATCCTGGAACTGTAAATACAAAACATTTACTGTTACAAAACGCTTTCATTTAGTGAGCATTTTATTACTGTGGATAATTTAACGGGTGACCTTTTTTTAATACCACACCTAGGAGAGTATTTCGAAATGCAAAACGCATCTTAAAGATGTGTACACTTAACAATACAACGTAAACTCTAACGTCATGCAAGCACACTGTAAATACGCTATACGCTACGTGCCGCATATTGATGAGAATATTATGTATTGATGCGTATATTGCGTCAGCCACTGCGTGTGATGCGTTTGGCTGTTTGGTGTGTGATGTTGTGATTGTGACTTACTAGTACTGGTTCTATCTCTTGCGGTTGCGATGTCTTTACTTTCAGTTCACTCACTCTTCTCTCCTACACGATATGTTAGCATACGTCAGCTGCTAGATGTTCTTTTCCTCAATTGAATTACCCTGAAACTGAAGCCATTCACTGCTAAAGTTTAGCAGCTAAAAACTGCTTTCACTCAACACTTGTTTGAAATAAAAGTGAAATAAGACTTTCTGAAAAGTGATATTTCACTCAGATATTGTAATCTGAGTGAAAGATTTTTTTGGAAAAGGTGATATAATTAGAATTTGAACTAGGATCCCATGAAGCAAACCTGTCAACTTATTCAAACTTTAGCAATCAAAAAGTAGTGTGTGCGTTTGTAAATTCTATGATTTCTGTGACGTTTTCCTGTTGAAATGTCAAATCTTTAGGAATAGTTTGTGGTGTACACGGGAGAATAATATTGATTTTCCACTGACATAAATAGTAGAAATTGTCTATTGAAAATTGAAAGTATAAACTGTGCTATGGGCGATATGGATCCTGTTGGACTTTTGGAAGAGGTGAATCCAGAAATTGAGCACCTAGTTCGAGAAGCTTTGCAGTCCCAGGGAGATCTGAGAGAGTATTCAAAAAACATTGAAAAGGAACTGCGCGAGGTGATTTTATATACATACACTAATTAACCAGTTTGGTACTGTTGGTTATTTGTGAAGCCAGTAATATGATTTCTTAATTTTTAGGCTGAAAATGAATGCGGTGCGGACATTTCCTGCTTCCTAATTTAAACTTGCCATTATTGATTTAAAATTTAAAAGCTATGATCTGAATCATTTCCGACAGAACAATTTTAGATTCACCTGTAACAGAGCCAACATTTATTGAACAGCTCAAGGTTTTGGGACAGAAGGCTCAATTCGTTAATACAGTTCGGGATACAAGGGCAGCAAGGGATGTGGTAGATGTAATACATAAATTAACAATCAGGGCTACCGCTAAAGTTCGTGAATATCTGCTGACTCAAATTTACAAGTTTCGGAAGCCCGTTACTAATTATCAAATACCTCAGAATTCCTTATTAAAGCACAAGTAAGTTTCATTATGCTAACCAAACAAAACGTTCATTTTCTCACGTTTTACATATATTATACATTATTACAGCTTTGTTGTTTATCTTTTTTCAGATTTTTCTACGAATTTTTACTTGGAAATGAGAGACAAATTTCAAAGGAAGTGAAGGACGAGTACATTGATACAATGAGTAAAGTTTATATGTCATATTTCAAAACATATTCCTCAAGATTGTCTAAAAAACAGACCTCAGACACTGCAGGGAAAGACCACGTCCTTGCTGCACCGGAAGAAGTAAAAGGAAAAAACCCGCTGTTTTCATTGGGGAAACGAGCAGATTTGCTGAATGAACTTGAGGCTCCTGCTCTTGTGCCTCATGCTTGGAATGGTCCTCCGTTGCCCTATGAAGCACTATTTCGATCCTTGATTTTCACGTTGGTCGACAATGCTTGCAGAGAATTTTTGTTTTTAAATGACTTTTTCCTCGCAAAAGGTCCTGCTTTGATGGATCTATTCCATGCCGTTATGGGAAAAACGTTGGGTCATATACTGGTTAGAAAGTTAAAAAAAGTTTTCACGAAGATGATGATGACAATTAAAAGCGATGAAGGACTAACAAACGTATTTACATTTCTTTCTCTAGACTGTAATTGAAGAAGGTACTGCTTCTAGTTGGGACGGCATAGGATTACTTTTGTGTGCCCATATTGTTCTAAGACTTCAAATGGTTACCCATAAACGAGCCGTACCAGCACTAGACCAATTTTTCAGTGCAGCTTTGGATTGTATATGGCCAGCATTGGATAGGTCCTTAACAGCAAATGCGTATTCACTAAGAAACTGTGAAACGATGCCCACAGATCTGATGCCTCATTATGTAATTAGTAATTAGTGACTTGTTTGATACGCCATTTAGTAAAAATGGATTATTTATTTGATATCAAATGTCTATTACTTTATTAGATTACTCGACGTTACGCTGAGCTTAGCAGTGGATTGGCAGTTATCGACGGAGGATTTCCACAGGAAAGAGTTCGGCGTTGCCTGCAATGGCTGCAGGAAGAAATGGATGCCAACCTTGTTCGAATGGCTAGTGCTTTTCAGGAGCGATCTAAACAACTGGTGTTTCTCATAAATAACTATGATTTGATTGTATCCGTTCATTTGGTAAATAACTATGCATCAGTATTACACCACATATTTCCAATATTTTGATTCCATTATTAAAATATAATTTTACATTGCTACTGCAATTTGTATTCGTAAAGGAAAAAGGCCAGGAACCAAAAGAAAGTGATCGCTTCAAAACGGCTTTGGCCGCAAAAACAGGAGAGTATGCAGAAGAAATTTTGTTCCCTCATTTTGGTGGAATGATTCAGTTTGTTAAAGAGGCTGAAAATTTGCTTCAAAAAGAGAAGGGGGAGTCGATTGCATCTGATGAAGGTATGTTTATAGTATTCTATCATTGATAAGCGTTGCAATAAAACATTGAACCAGCAGCCAATGCTTATAGCACTCATGTCTTTGATTTTAGCTCGTGTAATTTCACTAATATCCGCTTTTGGGTCAAGTTGGCGAACAGCACTGGATGCTGTAAATCGAGAAGTCATGTCGTCGTTTCCCAGTTTTAGAACTGGAGCTACAGTTTTACAACAAGCGTTAACATTACTTGTGCAGTATTATCATAGATTTCAGAAAATTATAGGTGAAGTGCTTCCTCATTTAACAGCTCGACAAGACTTGGTTAATATACATCAACTAATGGTAGAAGTAAAAAAGTACAAGCCTAACTTTTAATTTAAAAAAATAATATGTGCGTAAATAAAATATTTTGTTCAAAATTAAAGCGGAACTTCTATGATAAAGTGTGTTTGAACCATGTTTGAACTTGGTTTGCACATAGGAACCGTCGGAACCTTGTTTGATTTAAGGAAAGTAAAAGTAACTGTTAGAAACATTGAAACATTCATAAGCGATATTATTCATTTCACATAGCGCTTTGATTTAGGCGTGTGGTGGGCGCATATCAGTAGTACGGTCCAGTAACACTTTACGTTTAATGCATGCCATCAGTGTCTGGATTCAAAATTTTTGGACAATTTAACCTGCACGCAGACCTTGTCAGGCTTGAGTTTACTAGCAAGTAATGGCAGAAACAAATCGAGAAACAGTTCGGAATTTGCCAAGAAACGATGGTTTAAACATTAACGCTAAGGAGGATGTTTCAAACGTACTTTTCGTTTCTTGTATTATCTTGTATGAACAAAGATGATGTATGATGATATGCACGGAGATTTTGGGTTTAATTTAACAGGACCAACACTCAACGATAGCGTTCAAACTTGAACCCCACGAAACTGATTTCAGTGACAACCTTGGGTTAGAAATTGATCCAAATAAAGATATTGATTTCATGCCTCCTTCAGATGACGCATTCGGATATATGATAAACAAAGAATGGTATCGCACACTTCGTGGACTTTTCCTGGTATCCACATGTCAAAGAATCCATGGACCAATGTTTAGAAGTCAGTATGGAGTCTATCAAGAACGAGCAAGACATTTAGCGTCTTCTCCTTACGTTATACATCCTTATAGTATGTTTAGGTAAAGTCTTTCTAACTGTACTTACAGCATTGAACATGAAACAGTTAGGAAGTTGGTTTTAAGGTTAATTTATTACTGAATCGGATCTTCCAGGTGGTGTTGGGACATAGTGATATCAATCTTTTTAGTTTTAACTTTGATAGGCCAACCTATTTTGATAACATTCTATCACATGCAACTTCATGAACCGATCCATGTTATCATAAGTATTATTCAAGGATTAGCGTTTTTTGTGGATATAATTCTAAATTTTCGAACAGGGTATCTATCCTCACGCTGTGACACGATAAATCTTGACGGTCGTGTTATTTTTTGGTACGGATAACTTAAGTGAATTTAGACAATTTGAAGTTTATTGTCATTGTGCTAAATTCATAACCTTATTACAGGCGCTATTTTAACACCTGGTTTATTATTGATCTACTGTCGACAATTCCTTATGACGCAATTTATGTTATGCTTGATCATGCATTGGGGATTGAAATAAGCGAATTTCACATGAATGTGTTCAGATATATACGACTTTTGGAGTTGCTTAAAGTATTTCGGCTGGTTCGTGTAATCCGGTATTTAACTAGATTCCAGGAGGTGCCTTTTGACTTAATATCATTACCTTACTGACATTTAATATCAATCAATACATTATGCTTTCCAAATTGGCAATGGTCTGTTCTAATTTTTTTTCGTGGCTAATACTATAGGCTTACATGATAGACGCACTTTACATTCGGGTGATAAATCTACATGTTGTTATATTTTTTACACTACACTGGATCAGTTGTCTTCACTATTTAGTGGCAGATTTATTCAATCCACCAAATGGCCGGAAGCGCCACAGTTGGGTAGAACTTCTGCAGCTGTGGGATGCTGAAGTTTGGCAAAAATATATTAACGCTGTCATTAGGGCTCTATCTAATATGGTAAGATAATTAGGATACTTTACACGTCTGCTTCATATAATCTGTTTTCCCATAATTTTTAAAATTTTATTTCCGTAATGGTATTTTAATATCTCCGACGAAGGCTTGTTTGGGATATGGAACAGATGTACCTCGGGAACCTGAAGATATTTTGTGTACCATATTTAGCATTCTTGGTCGGTGCCACATTCTTTGCTCTTTTCGTTGGCAATTTATCCAGTATACTGATAAATGTTGACGTGGCGCAGAAAAAATATGCCGAAGTTTTAAATCAAGTTTGTATTATTACACTTTGTTTTTGGGGTTCATAAAATGATTTCCATTTGAAATTAGCTACAGCATAACAGTTTATGCAAACATGCAAAGTAACAAGACGCGACATGAAAATTGGCAGGTCATGGAATACATGAGGTATAAACAAATTCCAAAGGAACTGCAAAATCGAGTGTACTTGTATTATGAACACAAGTACCGCAGAAACTTTTTCAACGAGAGCAGTATCCTCCTTAGCCTGTCCGATGTACTTCGTCAAGAACTGCAAATGTTTAACTGCCGGCGGTTGGTGGAAGAAGTTCCCCTTTTTCATGGGATTCCAGTAACAATTGTCCAAAATATTGTTGGACGCCTTCAGTTTGAGGTTGGTCGTATTTACATTTGATAGCATAAAATTTCTTCAAAGAAAGCTGTCTGGTCGTCAGGAATCAGTGCAATGGCGAAACTCATATAAACTTTCAATATCGTGCTAATTACATGTGCTTATTACGACGACCATTTCAGGTGTATCTTCCTCAAGATATCATCATTGGCTCTCATACAATTGGCGATTGCATGTATTTTATCGAGCATGGGGCTGTATCAGTTTTGGCACCAAATGGGAAACCTGTCGCCAATCTAAAGGATGGTGATTTTTTCGGCGAATTAGCATTACTTACAAACGAAAGAAGAAACGCCACTGTAATGGCTACCACCT
The DNA here is from genome assembly GCA_027744295.1 of Callyntrura guangdongensis. Lineage (NCBI taxonomy): Eukaryota > Metazoa > Arthropoda > Collembola > Entomobryomorpha > Paronellidae > Callyntrura > Callyntrura guangdongensis. Next base: position 624 of record JAHZNB010002157.1, on the reverse strand, counting down.
ATTGTGACATGTATCGACTTCAAAGGGAAGATTTTGAAGAAGCCGTATTAGGATATCCTGAAGTATATGAGCAACTTATCAAGGTACTACATCTACAACACAAGCACGTAAAGTCAGTAAGTTCGCTGTGTTCTATTAAATAGTATTTTGTCGCGTAAATGTTTATCCAGTATGCAGAACAACGGTCTTCCAATCGAACGGATTTAGCAACTAACATAACTGGTCGGAAATCAAATCGGCTTTCGCGAATTAAACACAAACAGAAACCTGAGAAAGACGAAGGTCCGATAACTGGTATTTGAAACAAAAATACATATGGTTTACATTTGTATATGGTTTAAAATAACGAAAGAGTCCGTAATAAAATATTATTCTTTTTACTATGTAATGAGGATGTGCGTTAAGAAAAAATTTTCCAAGTGCCTATTTTATAATTTATTATGAAAGAGAAAAATACATATTTCTGCAATTTACATCATGACTTTATCACTGATACTTTTGGAGATATCGGGGGTCGAAGCCATAAGGTCCCATGTTAAACGGGTTACCTTTGAGCGACCAGGGTCAAGATATTGTTTACTTATAAAGGAGACCATAGACTACCGGTATAGAAAGTTTGATGCA
>JAHZNB010002156.1:0-19183 GCA_027744295.1 Callyntrura guangdongensis | reverse complement strand
TCTTCTCTTAATGTATCATCATCATAGATTTTAAAGTGTAAACGCTGGACAAGAAAAACAATAAAATTTAAATGAAATTTGTCTGCAAGTCGATTGTCGAAAACATGACTAAACAATCGTACCTGATCTTTGTTCTTATTCCAGTTGAGAGAGAGCACATCACCCCAGCTTGGGTTACTTGAGCTGGAAACAGTGGCAGTTCTTCCGACATCTTTCTCCTTTGCATTCAAGCCCTCAGTAACTTTAACAATAACGTATGGGTCACTACTTCCAGGAATGAAACCAACATCATCTTTGGTTGGTAGGTTGCTAGCAGACAGCTTGAATCTCAAAGTTTGACTATCTGGAGTTCCAGCAGGCAGAAGAAGTTGACCAGGAGTAGCACCATGTCTGGTATCTGCTACTGGTTCAGCCGCTTTCACAGTCAAGTACCTGTTAATTAGAAAAATATAATCTCTTGCTTTCCTATTTACTTTTCTGAAGACCTTCACAATCACAACGCTAAAATCTTACCCTCCTTTGTCGAGATTGGCATTGACTTGTTGGCCTTTGTCAACATAATCAGAAAGCTTAATCCACACTCTTCCTAGAGTATCGTCTTCTCTGAGATTGTCTTCATCAAACACGTGGTAGTACAAATACTAAAGAAAAAAGAAATCTCGTCATTTCATCTACCATGGCTTGCATAACGTGAGAGCGTTTCACATGCACGTCTTTTATATTGCCCTTCAAATAACCTTGAAGAATATTGCCGCAAGCGTAGTTGCTCGCCTAATTGCATGCATATAATTTACCTGGCTTTTTGTGCGATCGAAGTCAACCTGAAAACTATTCCCCCAGTCTGGGTTCTCTTGGTCTGTAATAGTGTCACTTAGAGTATCGTCTTCTCTGAGATTGTCTTCATCAAACACGTGGTAATACAAATACTGGAAATAATGAAAAAGAAATCACGTCATTTCATCTTACATGAATAGTATAACGTGAGAGCGTTATTGCCCTTAAAATAACCTTGAAGAATATTGCCCCAAGCATAGTTGCCTGGCTAATTGCATGTATACATATGATTTACCTGGCTTTTTGTGCGATCAAAGTCGACCTGAAATTTAATTTGATTTATTAGATTAAAGTGTTTACAGATTATATCAATCAGGTTAGACTGTTTTAAAACCTGAAAATTATTCCCCCAGTCCGGGTTTTCTTGGTTTGTAACCGTGTCACTCCTCCCAATTTTTGTCTTTGTTTTTCCTCCATCGTTGCTGTATGAAACTTCATAGTATGGATCACTTGTACCTAAATGCGATAAAAAAACGGTTGTCACTTTGTTATCCTTAAAGTATCTTTTATATATTTGCCACCAAATAACTTACCTATGTTATCCTTATCTATAAGATTTCTTCCTGTAGTTTTAAATTTTAATTTAGCCTTGTCTATTCCTGCAGAGTGCCCTAATGCGACACATGCCGCCACCACAATGAAAACTTTGACAAATTTTGTCATTACAACGATTTTACAGAGAGAGACTTCAGAAGATTCTTATATTAGTGATGATCTTAGAATGAAGGCTTTTTCAGTTTGGTCGGAGCTACTTATAAGAAGTTAGCTTAAAATAATGCACCACTACGAGTTTATTGTTGTAAGCAGCATTTTGCTTTTTGCATTTAAGATCATGATCTCAGGTAATTTTAATACACTTTCTGAGAACCTGTTATTGTCCAAGGTATTTGTGTTGTTGTAAAACGTCAGACCAGTCGGCGCACATCATGCATATGTATGTATAGTTAGCTATATCATCAAGAATAAAAAGTTCAAATATGTTTATTTTCATGAGGTTAATAATTGCATATTGTATACTCATGGTGTGGATACACAGATGAGATGGTACTGTTACCGCTGCGTTGTCAGTTCAACTGAGCCAAGTAAAGTGATTTCGGACACCTGCTCAAGGCGGACGAGAAAAAAACTTATTGTTGGTTACGCATGGCTAAATTTCCATCTCAAACCATTATATAAATAATGGCATTTTAAACAAAAACAGGTGAAGAGGCATACCGGCTGCAACCAGCAAAACTGGAAGACCTCTCAATTACCCTACAAAATGATTATCTTGTCTTGTAATTTAAAATTATTATTGTGCTTGATTAAAAATATAAAACTAAAATTATATTTTCACTTCGCCATCACGTCATCATCAGCAAGCAGAGCTATTGTGGTTTTAAAATACATTTGATACACGATGATGGTGTAATGCGTAATGTTGTTGTACTTGTGTGAGTAAACTAGTTTTCTACATTTTGCAAGATAGTTATACTGCCATTGTTTCGTGGAACCATTCACTTAAGCATGGTAAACAAACAAATTATTTTAAGGATAGGCGCAATAATATTATACTTCTCTAGTGGTTTTTTCCATGATCCATGTAATGGTACATAGTTTGGTTTTCTTTGACGGGTTGTTTTATAAAGTCTTAATAAAAACCGTTTTTGAAAGTTAAAGTAGTGAAATTGAAACGCAAGAAATGCCCGTTTGGGTGTGTTCAGTTTTGTTTTCAATGTAATGCATTGAACTTTCAACGTGTACGCTTGGGCATGGGTATTCCTGCATTAGCATGCACAGCACAAGGTAGAATTGGTAGATTGCTTTATTTATAGGTAATAATATTTAAAAACCATTATTGTAATGTTAGCCAAACGCAGCCAATATATATAATTTTCACGTAAATCATAAAAGTAGTTGTCCATAATCCATGCGGGCATCAGCATCATTACTCATTCTAAATTCTGACATGCTATGTAATGCTCTCTGGATTCAACCGGCTTGCTTTCTTATGCGTGATAGCATACGGTTCGTTAAGTTCACGCTGTTATTATGAGTCACTATAATATTTTTATATACATGTTCACGTTTCAAGTCAGCGTTATGCTATTTATGAATCATGAACCACGGCATACTACTAGACCGCAACAGTCAACGTCAACATTGTCTTTGCATAAACTTGTAAATACCTACATATATACAACGAGTTTTTCTTTAGTTGTCTGACAAGCTGGAAGATGTCAAAATAAAATTCGAATAGTGTAAAGGAACTAGATCATTTGCTCCCAAGAAAACTTACTTGTCTTTTTTGACTGCCCATGCAAGCATCAGACTTAAGTACTTGGTAAAATAAGTTGACGTAAGCGCTAGCTGTTGTTGTTGTCGCTTGTCCTGAACACGAACACGCCAACCAAACAACACCTTACTGCTTCTGACGCATGACGGCGACTAGTCTGCTGACATCTGAAATTATTCTGAAAACAGCTACCTCACATTGTCGCGTATAAAAGCTTGTGTTTTGTGTCGTATTCGTTGCTTTGACATGATAGAAAAAATAAATTGGTCAGCATTGATTATTAATGCAGCTTATTAACTCTGCAAATGCAAATATTGGTTAAATATTGTATCATGTGAATGATTGTGTAAGTATAGTACGTCATTATGAGTAGCATGTTAGGACTGCTATTTAGGCATTATGTGTAACTCTGAATAATCCAATAATCCAGAATATCTATTGCATAAGTTGTAAAATACATGTAAAAATGTATTTGTACTCTTAAAGATTTTTTCCTGCTGCATGATATCCAATAATTCGATTGTATTTTTGTTTCTCGACATGTAAATGTGTACCTGTGCAAAAGAGAAAAAATTCTCCAGTTCAATCTATAGGTTGAAGATACATTAATGATTAATGTTAGCAGGAATTGCGGCGTTTTAATTAATGCGTAGACTATGCACAACCATTTTCTTGAAGGTTATTGACGTAATGATAAGAGAAACATAATAATGTAATATAATCTAATCTAATATATAATGCAACAAGTCCAAGGTGCCTACGCAGTTTGGTCCATTGGTCAAATTTGCATAAATAATTTTTCTGTATTCCCTTTGCTTATTTGTTGTTACACTATAAGAAATCGGTGTGGATTTGGGGTTTGTTTACCTGCGCAACTAGATAAAAGCAGAGCGATGTGTTCGCCGAAGGAAAAGGGTAGTTATCGTGAGTGCAACGTTTTATTGTACTCAAATAACTAACTATGAACTTAAATAATAATGACTAAAAGGTTGTAGTTCCGAGAAGGATAAATGCAAAGAAATTATATCTCACAGTCAACCTGTAATTTGACTGGCATAATTTCATTCGAAATTTTAAACTTCATTCCGGCATGATTGTGGCTTCATGATGATTTTCATGTTTTAGTCTGGCTTATAATTTTGAAAAATTCATAATTGAGAGGACAGAGTTAAAAATGCTTCTAACTTGTAGCATTTACAATACCACCATCAATACTTTATTTGTGTACTTGTGTCAATTGGTCAATAATACGTGGAATGGATTTTTTAATTTTTCTTCTGAACACATCATGAATATCATGCCATGCTATTTGTAGCACGAACATTAATCAACCAAAATTAAGTGCTTTTTTGTCGTATACTGAGTACTACTCTGATGTTTTTTCTTAAAAGACAAAGTGAGGTTGCTTGAATTTTTTGTCCAGTCATTCATTGTCATTCTTACTTTCCCACTAACAAGAACACCGTTCTCCATCAACTTTAATGGAAGCTTAAAAAGCATTCATTGAAACTTGTAAAATGTCCTTGGCTAAAGTGAACTAGTCTAGCTAACTACCACCTACTTGATTAAACGAGCATTTCAAGCAACGAACTGAATAACGTACTGTTTGTGTACCTACCTACACCCGTTCTGAAAATTAAATGAACGATAAACACTCGACTTTAACTTGTGACTGTGAATTGAGTATCATACAAAATAAATATTTGCTGTACAATCCATGAGGAAAATTTGGTACCGTAGCTATCTCGGTCTTCTTGCATATACCTAAGTATACAGCGACAGTAATGTTCGATTTAAATCCTTGCTTTTTTATTATTGCTGTACGTATTACGTATTATTTCATTATCATGAAGTAGGACTGAACCGGTGCGGTGATGTTACTACATAATAAAACGATTACACATCAGCAGATGATAAGGTTGGGAAACGCACGTGTGACAATGTTAAAGTGTTAGCCATCCACGTGGTTTTGTACGATATGGAACGGCCACGACTAGTTTATCAAATCGGCGTTTTCACAAAGAATTTTTCTTCTTGTGAGTAAAATAATTAATCTTTCAGTAAGGAAAAATAGAAGCAGCAGTTAAGACAGTATTTTGAAGTATTCAGCAGTTTTTCTGCTCAAGCCGAGTGCTTGCCGTTTCTAGATTTTTATTGTTTTTGAAAATCACTTTCTCATATACACACGGTTTCAAAATGAAGATCTCAGTGTTTGTAATATTTTTCTGCGCGTGGATTTTTGATGCAGCCTCTGCTGCCAAAATCCTCTCCGTCACATTTTTCTCAAGCAGAAGTCACAAACTTACCTACATGCCGCTTCTGGAGGAACTGGGAAAACGGGGTCACAATATAACTATTCTTACTCCGATTAGACCAACCAAGCAAATGAAAAACATTAAAGAAATCCTAACACTAGATTGGGAGGCACTGGAAAAGAAGTTTATGGAAGAAAATAAGTTTGATCCTTTCGAAAACAAAAAATCTGGTAAACAAATGAACCCATTCTTGATGCTTGACTGGTTTACTGATCTCTGCAAAGACTCGTACGACCTGCCCCAAGTGCAAGCCATTTTAAAGGAGGAATTCGACGTTATATTTTTTCAACCCATGTTCAACGACTGCGTACTAGGATTGATTTATAGATTGAAGGCTCCTCTTATTCTATTTTCCCCTGTGGGGGTTGCCGGTTTCATGGTTGAAAAGATTGGAGGTCATTTCCCTCCGTCCTTCAGCCCTAATTTGTTCTTGGGATTACCGGAGGAGATGAACTTTTATCAGAGATTTATCAACTTTGGTTTCAACGCGGTTTTTGAAGGAATTTTAAGATTTTACTATGAACCTGCGATGACAGCCATTTACAGAGAAAAATTGGGAAATGATATTCCGTCTGTGGCAGAAGTCTTTAATGAGCAAACTGCACTACTTTTAAGCAACGGCCATGTTTCTCTACACAGACCCAAGTCATATTTTCCTGATGTTGTCGATGTTGGTGGCATTCATTCCCGTCCATCAAAGCCTCTCCCACAGGTACATATTATATTATGCGTATAAAATACGTACGGCCATATTATATTTTTTCACAATTTTGACACAATATTATTTCATTTCCTTTTACAAAAGGACTTGGAGGATTTTATACAGAAGGGTAAGCATGGATTCATCTACTTTAGCATGGGTTCCGCTATCAAAGGCTCACAAATGCCGGAAGAAACAAGAAAACAAGGTAAATCGGTTTCAATTTGGAGCCTAAGTGTATTGAGCAAGTATCGTAAATCATGCTGTGTGAAATTTTTTTTAATACTTTTCCCCCTTCTATTAGATATTTTGGGACATAAAAATATCAAAATGTTCATTACTCATTGTGGGGGTGGAAGCACTGAGGAAGCCATATACCATGGGTCAGACTTGTTTAATTATTATAATCTATGGAATCACGTATTTTGTTACATGTTGCTAAATAATTACCGCCATTAATTAACTATAATATTACTATAATTTATTTGCTGCATACAGTTCCCCTCTTGTAGGCTTTCCCATGTTCGGTAAGTTTATGTTTTCATGCTTTTAAACTGAACTTACAGGTTTGTTCAACCCTTTTTGTCACTATTACTTCTTGAATATCATTTGGCTTTATATAAAAATATACAATTTCCAGGTGATCAAATGCTCAACGCTAAACTAGCCAAAGATCACGGCTTTATTGTTGAGCTCGACTGGAATACAGTTACAGAAGAAAAACTTATGGAAGCAATTCAGGAAATTTTAAACAATCCAAGTTATGCCAACAACGTAAAACGATTATCTGTTCTTTACAAAGATCAGCCAGATGATCCGATGAGTAGAGCAATTTACTGGGTTGAGTACATCATAAGACACAAAGGTGAGTTGGTACAGCACTAACACTCCATGTTTTGCATGCAAAGTGGAAGTTTAATCGCAACTTTAAATATTTGATGACTCTTTTGGTAATTTAGGGGCCAAACACCTTCGTACAGCCGGGCGCAAGTTGAACTTCGTACAGTATCATTCATTCGATGTTATACTTGCGTATGTTGGACTGATCAGTCTTGCACTGTACATTATTTGCAAAATTATAGGATTTGTGATAAGAAAAATGTGCGGCGTCTCCTCAAGCTCGAGTTCAAATAAAAAATCCAAGAGAGAGTAGTAAATACCAACGCCATGCATAAAAACATCTTATAAAATAAAGTTTGAAACGAATTTAACGGAACATGGGTATTTATTTGTCTTATACATAATTTGCCAAAAATTGAAACGACTATAACAGTATTAAAATTTTAAATATTTTAAATTTTACATTAAGAGTTTAAAGATATTTTTTTCAATTATTATTGTACATGATAGAATGCGTCTCTTTGCATTAAAATTCTAATGGTTTATTATGCAATCTATATCATGACAATTTGTTTGCTTATCTTTTGACAAACACATTCTTTGCTTTTATTGAATGAGCTTTGAACCGTTCATTTGTGCGAGGAGGGTAGATAAATAAAAAATGAAATGAGTTTACGCAGAACGTGAGGAGAAAAGAACAATGTACTTACTATATGCACTTTGCCCTCCACTTCTGGGCTCTTGGGACGAAGCTTAGATATAGCATTTTTCATTGTCATGAGATTTTCTCTTCTATGCAAGTTCATGTTGTTTGTAACAGTAAACTTTTTATAAGCATAATACAAGTATGCAAGCACTTGTTGATTAAATATCATTCTCAATTAGCAGCAAACAAAGCACTTACCATGATCATGCATGTGTTAGATTTCGCAATTTTACTGGTGAAATTGAAAGTAAATTTTTCCCAATCAGTCAATAAACATATACCTAATACTTGCTTTGGTGGTGGAATTTTTACGCGCTGCCGTTATCAGCAACGATGAAACTATACCGAGAGAAACTAACTACAATTGATGACAATAACATTCATGTGGAAAAACACACCATAATATGTACATAATACATGCCGTATACATCGTATATGTTATTTGGAGGTGCTCTGAATTGTTTGTTTAAGATTTGTTGACAGAAAAACAATGAAATGGAGAACTAGTCTGAATGCTAAACCCATTGAGGTATTAAATAGCTATTTAATACTTCAATGGCTAAAACACATAACGTCAACGGTATTCAGTGTTAGTTAATGTATGTTGAGGTAGTGATGAGAGCAGAAGCTGCAATAAGTTAATTACAAAAACTAAATCATTCAAGTACAGTGATAAAAAAAGTTTTAAAATATTGAACAAAAACAGTTTTAAAACATTTTTCATCATGAGGAACTCAAATCGCTGGGTGCTATTTTTATTTGCCCTTTTTTCCGCTAGCATGTTCAAAAGTGCATGTTACGGTGAAAAAATTCTTGTGATTGCGTTTATCTCAACAAAGAGTCATATGCTAACGTATATGCCCCTCATAGAGGAATTGGGCAAGCGTGGCCACAACATCACGGTGCTTTCTCCCGTCAAAGCTACAAAGAAAATGGAAAACGTGAAAGAGATTCTAACTCTCGACATAGATAAACAACAAAGTAGTTTTATACCAGATCCAATTAAAATGAAAGAAAAAAACGTTCATCAGCAACCCTTTGCAAATATTGAATGGATTAGTAACAAGTGTCGAGAAACATATGACCTTCCTCAAGTCACTGAATTGATGTCAGAGTCGTTTGATTTAATTTTTATGCAACCAATGCTCAATGAGTGTGCATTTGGAATGGTTCACAGAATAAATGCACCGCTAGTTTTCTTTGCCCCAACGGCAGTACCAGGTTTCATGGTGTCTTCGTTTGGGGGCCATTATCCATCTTCATTTATTCCCAACCCGTTCAGTGACATGCCTACAGAAATGAATTTTGTTCAGAGATTTATGAACTTTGGGCTTGACGTGTGGTTGTATGCCTTCCTTAAATTTTACTACTACCCACCAATCCAAGCCATTTATCAAGAAATAGTTGGATCAGATTGTCGTTCAATTGACGAAATTTATCGTGATGCTTCCTTAATTTTAAGTAATTCGCATTTCAGTTTGTATCAACACAAATCGTTGTTGCCTGATATTGTTGAAGTAGGCGGACTGCATTCACGTCCGCCAAAACCCCTTCCAAAGGTAAGAACTCTCTACTATTAGTGAGCCAATTATCCAATAACAATCCGATGATTCTTTAAAAAAGCTAATTATAATTAGGACCTGGAAGACTTCGTTAGCAAAGGAACAGAAGGGTTTATATACTTCAGCATGGGCTCGGCCATAAAAGGGCATACAATGGGAGAAGAGAAAAGAAAGCTTTTCCTAAATGTATTCGCTCAAGTAAAACAGCAGGTTATTTGGAAGTGGGAAACAGAAACGATGCCAGATTTACCTCCAAACGTTATGCTTAAAAAATTTCTTCCTCAGCAAGACTTGTTGGGTCATAAGAGCATCAAAATGTTTATTACTCATTGCGGAGGGGGAAGTACTGAGGAAGCCATATACCACGCAGTACCGTCCATTGGAATACCGATGTTCGCAGACCAACCACAAAATGCTAAACTGGCAAAAGTTCATGGGCATTTTATTGAGATTGATTGGAATGAATTAACAGAAGAATCCCTTTTAGCATCGATTCAAGAAATATTGAAAAATCCAAGGTACAGGATTTACTATATATTATTTATTATACTCAAATATTCGAGGGTTTTTATGAATTTTATTTCATCAGATATCAGGAAAACGCAAACAAAATTTCAGCCATTTTTAGGGACCAACCGGAAGATCCTTTGACAAGAGCTGTGTACTGGGTGGAGTATGTTATCAGACATAAAGGAGCTCCACATCTTCGTTCTGTTGGACGAAAACTAAATTTATTTCAGTATCATTCCTTAGATGTTATTTTAACATATTTGACAATTATCAGTGTATTTGTGGTCACAATCTGTTGGAGTTGCTGCAAAATTGTAAGATGCTGTTGCAAGCCAAGACGTGCCACGAATAAGGGAAAATTTAAAAAGGAATAAATGTTGGAATAAAATTTTAAATATTTTAACGCGCCGGTTCTTCGCAGCAACTAATTTGATTGCAAAATGTTATTGACAGCGTTGATTCATAATTGATTGTGTGTTTAACTGAACAAGAGTAAGTGAATTAATCGCAGCAACTAATTTGATTGCAAAATGTTATTGACAGCGTTGATTCATAATTGATTGTGTATTTAACTGAACAAGAGCACATTACATTGTATCATAAAAGGTGTAAGTGAATAAAGCGGAAAAGCGAAAGGTAAAATATTTCTATTTTCACATTCACATTTCACCCTCAAAAACGCTACTACCCGTAACAACAATAGCCGTATGTGTACGTCATGATGAACAAAAACAACAGGCTATGTGGCAGCATGATAATAATGGCGGTGAAGAGGTTGTGGTGAAACAAACAGTAGTTGCGTATCGTTTGTGAGATTACTCGTCAGAAAATACACAAGTCAGTCATTTCGTTGTCGTTTTAGGTAAGCATGCCTGTAGTAGAAAAGGAATCGGAATCAAACTATTCTCTCATCGTCAGGCTATGGTTCAGTTTACAAGTAATTGCGCTTACGTGTGTGATTATCATACATATTGCTTGAAACAACTTAAAGTGGCATGTAATTCACGAGATAGTTGCATGTAATATAATGTTGTTAAATATATATCATTATCATTTTTACCTATGATAATTGAGAGAATAGCGGTACTGATTAGGGTCAAGCCTTCATAGTATTATTGTCTGTACGATTTTATGTTGAAATGAAGATACGGTCAACAAGTCATTTTTCTCAACATCACTTACATGTTTATGTTACCTTCATTGGGCAGTTGGGTACATTGGCGAAACGACAAAGTGAGCTGTGTAGCTGTATTGTCTCGTGTTCGCCGTAAGCATACAGGAAAATTTTGTTATTCGGTATTAGCTGGTGACCTTTAGATAAACAGCGGTCCATTCCACTTGTAGCATTGATTGTTAAAATTTGCTGACATTAGTGCAGTGTAGTTAAAGAAAGTATTATTCTGAATTTTAAGGTACTTTTTAACTTTAGGAAATGAAGTTATTTAAAAAAATGAATAACTTAAAACTTCTGATTGTCGGGTTCCTGCTTGTGAATCTACAAGTTTTCTCAGCCGAAAAGATTCTAGTTGTTTCGTTTATTTCCACAAAAAGTCATAAGCTAACTTACATGCCACTTATTGAAGAGTTGGGCAAGCGGGGGCACAACATCACCGTCTTGTCACCAATAAAATCATTTAAACAAAGTAAAAATGTGCAAGAGATTTTGACGGTGGATGCTGAAGAGATACAGGAGCAAATGAGGACGGAACAAAAAATAGACTTGTTTAAAATGAAAGAAGAAAATAAGCAAATGAACCCCTTCAATATGTTCCACTGGTTTGATGGGATATGCAGAGACACATACGATCTTCCACAAGTACGAGCTATCATGGAGGATTCTTTTGACTTAATCTTCCTGCAACCTATGTTTAACGACTGTGCACTTGGTTTAGTGTACCGGTTAAAAGCTCCTCTTGTCCTATTCTCTCCGGTCTCTGTGGCTGGTTTTTTGACAGATAAAATAGGTCATTACTTTCCACACTCGATCGTTCCAAATGTTTTATTAGATCTTCCTGCGGAAATGAACTTTTATCAGAGATTTAAAAATTTTGGCTTTGACATGTTGATCGCGGGGACAATTAAGTATGTTTATCAACCTGCAGTTGAAGCGATTTTCAGAGACAAGGTAGGGGACGACGTTCCATCCATCAATGAAATTTTGGCCAATGCTTCCTTGATTTTGAGCAACGGTCATTTCAGTCTGCAAGGACATCGTCCATTAACTCCGGATATTGTAGAAGTGGGCGGCCTACATTCCCGGCCTGCAAAACCTTTACCCAAGGTATAAAATCTCAGAGTAGCAATAGCAAAAATTTTTAAAAAAACGTAAATTAATTAAATTAAACTAACGTCATAAGGTATTCATGCTTTTTCATTTAGAATCTGGAAGACTTTATCCGCCAGGGAAAAGACGGTTTCATTTTGTTCAGCATGGGTACCGCTATTAAAGGTGTGTGGGTGAACAAATAGCGTGAATGGGTCAATGTGAGACTCCTTGGCAAAGTAATTAAAGTTTGGTATTTATTGCACAGGTGACACAATGCCCGATGAAAAGAGACAACTGTTTTTAAACGTGTTTTCCAAGTTGAAGCAAAATGTTATCTGGAAATGGGAATCGGAGCAAATGCAGAATTTGCCGTCCAATGTACTTCTAAGCAAATGGCTCCCTCAACAGTTAAGGACGCAAAATGATTTTGCGAGTTTGTTGGCATTGAAGTGACGGTGAAGAACTTTTATTGTTTTTAATTTATAACAGGACCTTTTAGGACACAAAGATAACAAAATGTTCATTACTCACTGTGGAGGTGGAAGTACTGAGGAGTCAATTTATCACGGGGTACTGCAACATGACATTTAACAACATGAACTCTTGGTTTGAAAATTTTTTACTACCGATTTATACTGAGTAATGATTGATCATTTTGTTTATCGCTTATAATTTCACAGGTCCCTCTTGTAGGAATTCCCATGCTAGGTAAATACTTGACTATCTTGAGAAGATGCATTTAAATTATTTTATAGGTTGTTTAATGTCAAATTTGCTGTTTGAAGGGGATCAACCGGCTAATGCAAAATTTGCAAAGAAGCATGGATTTATTGTGGAACTTGACTGGAATAAATTAACCGAGGAGAAACTGTTGGGTGCCATAAATGAGGTTCTAAACAATCCCATGTAAGACCTTAATTTACGTACAATACATTCTATCAAGAATGCCATAAGGCGTTAATACCATAACCAGTTTATTTAGAAATAATTACTCGTTTATATTTTCATTGTACTTGCCAAAGCTATCGTACAAACGTTCAAAAGCTGTCAACTATATTTAAAGACCAGCCAGAGGATCCAATGACGAGAGCTATCTTTTGGGTTGAGTATGTGTTCCGTCACAAAGGTACTTGACTTAAATTGTGATTATACTCATTCACCACACCAATTATGCGATGATCAAAGTTAACATTATGGTTTTTAACTCCTGTTCAATATTTCTCAGGGGCCACTCATTTGAGATCTGCTGGAAGAAAACTGAATTATTTACAGTATCATTCATTTGATGTCATATTGGCGTATCTAACTATCTGTATGGCTATATTGCTTTTGTCTTTTAAAATCGTAAAAGTAGTGATTTCGATATGCTGCGCAATTTTCAATAAAAAACCCGTTCCTATTTCTAAAAAAAATAATTAATAGGTTGTTAACTTAACTACTGCTGTGTGTATTATTTGTTAAGGGTGTAGCGTAACGAAAATAGCTAAATTATTATAACCGACAAAATTACCTGTTTGATTTGTTTGCAAATAAAAAAGTAACCAAGTTTATATTTTTTGTCCCCATCGTCGTATTGTGCATTGTGCAGCTTATTGTAGATTACATGGAGAAAATATGAGTAACAGAATGAAACTCTTTAGTTTTAAAATAATGTTTATATTTTTTGTCCCCATCGTCGTATTGTGCATTGTGCAGCTTATTGTAGATTACATGGAGAAAATATGAGTAACAGAATGAAACTCTTTAGTTTTACAATAACATAATGGTAAATTAATGCTGTGATTTACATTGAGAAGATGAAAGGCATACATGATGATACCGATTGCTACACAGATTACGTTTTCAACTTTTAGATTGTTTGGCTTTTGGCTAGCAGTTACAAACAAAATGGATGGATAGAAGAATAAAGCAACCTTGAATCCGTACAAAACAGCAGCAGCACCAGCATAAAACTATATATAAACCAATTAAAACCACGCTGCACTGTACAAAATAGTATTAAGTTTTCAAGGTCAACAAGACAATTCACCTAAACGTATGCTGTTGTATGTGTAGTGTAATGTGTCTATAATGTAAATGTTTAAGTCTCTAAAGCTAAAATCAAATCACGGGACGAGGCTTGAAAAACAATTTAGTTCAAAATTTGTTGACAAATTAAGTCTAGTTTTATAAACACAGGTTTTCCGGGATGAGTGGGAAAGAAAAGTTATATTCATTAATTATAGCTTGTAAGAGCTTTCATTAACTTTAATATCTCTTATCATTATCAGCCACCGGTTTTATGGCAGTGACGACATCACATCAACTGACACGGGCACATTACAACACATCGTTTCCATAATCATTAAAATAGTAATAAACCGTTTCCAAACAGATATGTGATGTGTCATGTGTCTAATTAAGAACAGTTTGGAATACCAACGCGAAATTCAATGGACACTAAACATTTTGAACAACCAATGAAAACGAAACATTAAACCGATGGCCAACACCAAACTAAATATTTCTTCATCCATGAAATTTAGAATAGGTGAGTGGCATATAAAGGTATGCAAGTGTTGTATTGTATGATGACAGATTATAGTATGACAAGTGCAAACAAACTCAGCATTAGTAAAAGAACTACAAGGTTGACCATTTCATATGCATTATTATTGTCGACTGTTAGCATGACGAGAGAATGAGAGGATAAGAAGAACAGAATCAAATATTGTTTTTCTTGTTATGTAATTGATTACGCACTCGTTGCACTTTGAGTGGTACTTGTACTAAGCACTGAATAACACGACACAGTGTGTGCAAATAATACCTCGCTTCGTTTTCGGTATAATACATATTATTAGTATCTTGACCACTTGTTTCACACAATTATACGAATATTATTTCACTCTTCCCGTCGAACATTTTACTACACCAAATCTATATTCTTATTACTGTGAACGGTTGTTGTTCAAGTTATTTCATCAGAAATTACCGATTGCGCTATATCCATTATGACTATTGCATGTCATGCTGAAAGTAATAAATGTGCATCTATTTCAGTCACGTACTGGTTCCCACTGCTTGTTGTCTTCTCCATAAATTATTTCCAGTTTAAGCGAAGGAGGAAACACTTTCATTTCCATGCTGCTGCGACATTTGCATGGTTTTCTTTAAACAACAACAAAAAACATTGTTAAATTACAATGAAATTTTGTCTTGTTCTCCTTTTTGGCGTGGCCACATTTCTCGTGGACCACGTCAATTCTGCCAACATTCTAGTCATTTCGTTTTTCTCTAGCAAAAGTCATAAACTGACTTACTTGCCTCTTATTGAAGAACTTGGACAGCGAGGTCACAACATCACAATAGCATCGCCGGTGAAACCCATGAAAGATATGAAGAACGTCAAAGAAATACTCACAATGGACATTGACAAATTTTTCGGATCTGGCAGATTCGACCCCTTTGATCAAAAGGAAAAGGGAATAACAATGAATCCATCATTGATGACGTCTCTGATGTATGAAGTTTGTGAAACCTCACTTGATCTGCCCCAAGTAAAGGCTCTGCTTAACGAAAAGTTTGATCTCGTATTCCTCCAACCCCTTTTTAATGACTGCGCTCTTGCGCTCATTTACCGGTTGCAAGTTCCATTTGTGTTGTTTACTCCCACATATGTTCCATCGTTTATTGTAAACAAAGTGGGAGGTCACTTCCCGTCCGCAGTCGCACCAAACTTTATATTAGGTTATCCTCCGGAGATGACATTTTATCAGCGATTCCTTAACTTGGGCATGGACGTGTTAGTAGAGGCATATATGAGTTACATGTACGAACCAAATGTGGAGAAAATATACAGAGAGAAGCTTGGAGCCGACATTCCTTCCATTAGCGAAATTTATGCAAATGCATCCTTGGTTTTAAGCAACGGACATTTCAGCTTGACTGGTCCACTACCAAACTTTCCTGATGTGGTTGACGTTGGTGGTATCCACTCTCGGCCTGCAAAACCAATTCCTAAAGTAAGTACTTTGTCATGTCAAGTCATGTCCTATTGGAAGAGTAAAGGTATAAATCCAATTACAATTGACAGCTTATCTGACTACTTTGTCAATTATATAGAACCTTGAAGATTTTATTAAAAAAGGAAAAGACGGATTTATTCTGTTTAGCATGGGGTCTGCTATTAAAGGTAATTTATAATGATGATAAATTAATATGCTGAATAATACAACGCAACAAGAAATTATGTCATGTCCACTATGAAAATTAAAATTCTTTTGCCGCCAATCACCATATACAATAGGTGACATGATGCCGGATGCCAAACGAAAAATGATTCTCAAAGTTTTCTCCAAGCTGAAACAGCAGGTACTTTGTCGTCCTGTGTATGAAAATTAAAATTCTTTTGCCGCCAATCACCATATACAATAGGTGACATGATGCCGGATGCCAAACGAAAAATGATTCTCAAAGTTTTCTCCAAGCTGAAACAGCAGGTACTTTGGAAATGGGAAAGTGAAACCATGTCTGATCTCCCAAAGAATGTCCTCTTAAGTAAATGGCTTCCACAACAAGGTAACCAGTAATTTCACATACATTGGCATGACGCATGACTTAATATGGCCTGTAAATGTTTGCATACGCAAGTCGCAATGCATTATCAGCATCGATACGTTTTCTATTTGTATTTCTATTATTTGTATTGATCCTTACAGATCTTCTTGGTCACAAGGATATCAAAATGTTCATTACTCACTGTGGTGGCGGAAGTACTGAGGAGTCAATTTATCACGGGGTACTGTAACATAGACATTAACAACATGAACTCCCGGTTTGGTAATTTATTACTACCGATTTATACTGAATACTGATTGACCATTTTTTTTATCGCTAATGATTTCACAGGTCCCTCTTGTAGGAATTCCCATGCTAGGTAATAAGCTATAAAAATTTGTCCGCCGTCTTTGGTAGGTCAAGTTTAATTTAATTTTCGGATTTATTATTTGTCAAAGGTGATCAACCTAAAAATGCTAAAACTGCTCGGGAAAAAGGTTTCCTGGTCGAATTGGAATGGAATGACCTCACTGAGGAGAACTTTGAAGCGGCTATAAATGAAATTTTGACCAATCCTGTGTACGTTGACAAACGCATCACATCAATAATATACAATGGCGTACTTTTTATTGTATGCTTTTTGAAAATTTTATAAACAGTTACTGTGATTTTTCATGTGTTTATCAGGTATCGAGATAACGTGAAACGTCTTTCATCCTTGTTCAAAGACCGCCCCACAGATCCCCTTCAACTTGGTGTTTACTGGGTTGAGTATGTACTACGACACAACGGTGCACACCACTTGAGAAATGTGGGCAGAAAGTTAAACAGGTTCCAGTATCATTCTTATGATGTGATGCTGGCATATTTTTCTTTAACTGCAACAACGCTGTACTTAATTTATTCCATTTTAAGAGTTGTGTGCAAAAAGGTTTGTTGGTTCTTCACAAAAGCAGAGTATCTTGTTAGGGAAGAAAATGAAAAAGAATTAACAGCGTTCTGACTGCAAAATGTCGTTTGGACAAGCAATAAAAACGAAACTTTGTAAATCTATTCTTTGTTTGCATAACATTTTATTTCCATGTTCATAGCTTCATTTTCTTCATATTTTGAAGAAAGTTTGCTCAGTCAAGTATTCACAAGTACAGTAGAAAGCTTCGAATTTGAAAAGGGCGGAAGTCAACATCGAAGCTACTCAATGTGCCTGTAGCTGCTTGCATTTTTTCACACGTGATAATTGGGTAATCTGGGTGTAACGCTAATGCCATCTCCATCCCATCACATTCAACAACTCTTTGGATAGGGAATCCAACTGTAACTCTGCAAAAATAAATACTTCATGTATAACTCTTAAGTGTTTTTGATGGGAATATGATTTAGCAATGTTGACAGTTTTTCTACCTGACTTTTGAAGGACTCCCACCAAAGCTCTCATACAGTCTAATGCATATTGAATTATCTCTATCATCATGTGCTAGTTTGACAACTTCTGGAATGATCGATTCATGTGAAGTTGTAATTGCTTTGACAGGCAATGAAGCAACTATTGTTGTTTGTTCTTGCACGCCGTAAAACTCAAACTGTGTGTTGAACTCGTACGCTTGACGCACAGTGTGAGCATCTTGAAAAGATCCGTCATGTGGCAAAATGGCATACCTTACAACGTGCTGATGCATGTCACAGTTGCCATCGGGGGCTTTGGGGGCTCGTAGCAGGGATAGCTGAATGACATTCTCCTTAATTCTGAATCCGTACTTGGAGTCATTAATCAGACTCACGCCTCTGTCTTGCTGTGACAAGTCCACCCATCTACATAGCCATAAAGTTTCCACTTTATATATTTTTACAAAAATAAGAGAAACAACAAAAAAAACTAAAAGCAACTGGAATCATACTTGTGACCGGAAGTCTCAACTTGAGCCATGTCCCATGATGTATTCGAATGCGTTGGACGTTTAATGTGACCATACTGAATTTCATATGTAGCTTCTCTTGTAAAAACGTTGACAGGAAATTCTACCTTTAAAAACTTATGACTCTGCTGAGACCAGTCAATAATAGTGACATACTCCAAGAGTGGCGACCCTGCCTTTATGATCGTGTAACGCGTAATCCCAAGAGGAGCACCGCCAGTGACATTACCGCTGGCTGTCATTTTCCATTTGTAGATTCCCATTATTGGTCCTTCAGCAACAACATCAACGGTTCCAGCATTTCCACAACTCAAAATGGATTGTTTTGTTTCCAAATGAAAGTCATCGCAGTCCCACGCATCCCAGCTGAATGGGTGGTCATCGAAAATATAAAACATGCCTGCTTCACTGTTTTCATCCCGTGCAAAAACCTCCCATTCTGACAAAGAATTGCCATCTTGAACATTTTTAAACAATTTCTCATTTGGCAGGCCTTTTAAAGAAAATTCTAAACGAACGATTCCATTGGAAAAGAAGCCTGTGCTGCCATCTACGGACTTTGAAAATTTTACTGAATTATCTGGGCTTTTTGGTGTTATTTTAGAGTACCCCGATGGCTGCATATTCGAGAAGCAAGCTACAAAACGATTAGGATTTCCAAATGTCCACAATGGGTAATTTTTATGAAAGTGATCTTGTAAGTCCGGAAATCCTTCCAAATCA
>JAHZNB010002155.1:0-11727 GCA_027744295.1 Callyntrura guangdongensis | reverse complement strand
CAAGTGTTGGTGGCAAGCGTGCTGGTGGGTTCAAGTCATGGTGGCTAACGGGCACTTGGTGGCTAAGGGCCGGTACCGGAGTCGATTGGCAATAGCTCAAGCTCATGTTTCACATGCATGCATAATAAGAAGTAATAAATAGCGTAGTTTATTAACTAACTACTGAAAGATTTAGATAGATGTGCTTAATAGCTCTAATGAGTTCGAAGATGGGGGTTTGGGATCAACCCCCTGGGGGTCACAATTTTTTGCAAACGACAACGATTGCTGAAACTTGGTGTTACAGATACAAAAAGGGATAGTTATGACGTTTTGTGAAGTTTAGCCCAAAATGATTGACCCCATTGACTCCCAGGGGGCGACAAAGTTTCATCATCATCACCATAGCGTTTATGGCAAATCTCATCATCTATTCGACTCTTTCAGTAGTTGTAAAATTAGCGTCTAATACACTCTTCTCGTTTATCACTGTTCCTTATGAAAATTCTAAAGTTGCATAAGCATCCGTCTTTTTTTACCTTAGACAATTTACTCTTCTTCGCGTCGCGTCGATGCTAACGGCTGTTTTGTGCTCTTTGCTAAGTAGCCGATTGCTGTTAATGCACTTTGCACATGCACAGCTGTTGAAAGAAAATATAAAAAATATGAAAACAGACTCTGTCTGAGGAGTTTGGTCGTTTTGGTATTTTTCTGCCTTATATTGCATTTACATACATAAAGTATTACATAGTGCATCCTGCCTCGTGCATCTCTCCATTCGTACCGTATACGTACTGACTAATATGCAATACATGCAATCGTGCATGAATTCAAATCAATAAACCTAATTAATAATAATAATAAATACCTCTAAAATTCATAGGGATAAAATTGTATTGTTATATAGTAAGCTTACAAAGTATGGCAAAGTACCGTAATTACTACAAATACCGAGCAAGTTCTTACACCCACATTTTCCACTTCCAACTTTATGTATGTTAACGTTAACTTAACTTATATTTCTGATGTCGAAAATGACTAAGGCTAACTAACTATAAGTATAAAAGTTTATTGTGTACCAACTAGAATTGCAAAACACGTAAAGGATGCAGCAGGAAAGTGAACATTACTTGATCAGTAGTACTCACTAGTGACGGTGTTGTACAGATTTTTTTGTGAAGTGAATTGAGTAGCAGGCATTTAATGTTAGTAATTATTAATTGTTTACATTACATGTCAAGCCTGCTAGCTTAGTAGACAGCAGAGCAACATTATATAGTTTAGATTAATCTGTTCACTCTCACTGTACCAATCTAC
The DNA here is from genome assembly GCA_027744295.1 of Callyntrura guangdongensis. Taxonomy (NCBI): domain Eukaryota; kingdom Metazoa; phylum Arthropoda; class Collembola; order Entomobryomorpha; family Paronellidae; genus Callyntrura; species Callyntrura guangdongensis. The sequence goes on along the minus strand of JAHZNB010002155.1, from coordinate 10,431 downwards.
AAATGTAGCACCTTTAACATTTTCTAGTGTAGTTCTTTGTGTTATATTGTGTTTGTTCTTGTTNGTTTAGATTAATCTGTTCACTCTCACTGTACCAATCTACAAATGTAGCACCTTTAACATTTTCTAGTGTAGTTCTTTGTGTTATATTGTGTTTGTTCTTGTTTAAAGGTTGCTTTGTGAAATGTGAATGAATGAGTTACTGAATTTTAATGGGATATCGTAACACTCCATTCAGTTAGTTTTACTTGTTTGTTTGTAGTCATCAATTTTTATCCTTGTCTGCCTATTCCAATAATTTTCTATATATCAGAAGAAGCAAAGCGACTAAGCAGGAAAAGCAGCGTTTTTTATGTGATGAGCAGTAAACCAACAAAGGGTAATGATAATCAATGACTTAATATTCGTTCAGCACTAACTAACCAAAAATTTATGGAAATAATGTGCGTATTTTCTCTTTTATTTTGCACCCTGTTTGTAGCCAGTAGCTACAAACATTATGCTTAACAATTTAAATGTCTAGCTATTGTACGAATTTGTATTGTATAACACAACATTATGAATGAAATTGGAAGTGGGATTGGATATTGGATTACAAGAGGATAGTCGAGTGTTGGTGGATAGCGATAATGATGATAGATAATGTAATTTGGGTTTCATGATTCATCAGTCGAAGGTATAAACCTATCATCAGCTTTTCATTAATACTTGGCTTGTGTAGAAGTGTGGCAGTTCCTCTGAATGGAAGTTTAAAAAATAAAGAATTTTTCTAAGGAAAGTACAAAGACTTGGTCAGGTAGAGAGCATAGTTGGTGAAGTAAGTGAGTAAAGTAGTGAGTTTTAGTGGACAATTTTATAATTAGATCATCTCATTTTATAAATCATTTAGTAGACGCTTGAGTAGATCGCAGTTTTGTTGTTTTGGTCTTTAGACTTAAAGTGTCATAAACCAAATCAACCAAAATGTAACTAATGCAATTAGATTGGTTGGTATTGGTGGTAAAATGTAGTTCTCTCTCATTTCTCAAGGTTCTCGTTCATTGTGTTAACTGTAGGAGCAGCATTTTAAATCAACCAAAGTTACTCGGATCAAACTGCAATCTAGGTATCTTACGTTTACTTATGCGTTTACACAGTTAAGTTTACGTGCAATAAGAATGTCAAATTGCACCATTGCACGCAATGTTTCGTGAGCTACGAAGAATCGTAAGATCTCAACTGGAATTGTAAAAAGATCATTCGCTCTTTTCAACATGGCATTTAGACTTCCGGTCGAAACTTGTCCAGTATTCAAGATAATCCAATCAAACCTGGAGCCAAATTTTCATACAATTTAGATTTTACTAGACATTTCAGTAACTTAACGTTCATTCCCACGTCATGGGAAACAAGAACAACAAAACAATACGTCCTTTGATGTCTGATTGTTTGTATTGTCATTTGGCATAGTTTATTACTGCTTCTATCATTAAATAATAAATAAATATACTTGGGCATTTCCCAAAACAAGTTTCCATGCCACAAAATATTGATTAAATGCAATTTCCAGACCACTTAAACCCTTCCATTAAGACTTTACCATGATGCATATTGATTTTGCTAATAATTTTGTCCGTAGACCGGACTGTTGTATTTAAATTAGGTATTTGTACCATATCATGTATCATGCACGGTTGTCATTATCCTGTCATAAGCACGATATGAAGTCATCAATTTCATCAAAATGGAATGTTTGAGTTTGGACAGGTGCACCTGACACACTGGCACACATGCTATTATTTAAAAACCATATTCTCAGTTTTGTAAAACCTACCGAATACAACGACAACAAGGTTGTCATTGAATGTTAGTGTTGGATCGTTATTTTATCGAGGAAGAGGAACAGGCAAATTACAGGGACGTTAGAAACTCTTTTGAAGTTTTAGCACACGTCATTATAATAATGGTTGTTTCTGTCAATCCTTTGCAACGCAGCACATTACACTAAAAATTAAACCTAAGCGTATTGCTTCACGATTAGTAGGCAGAAGGCTGGGTGTTTACAGTGTACATGGTTACGAACAAACCACACGAGAAGGTTTTAAAAAATAAGTGAGTAGAACAGACATAAAACATAGTCAGCTTTTTTATTATTATAAAGATTATTTCTGCTCCAGAAACGGAGTTTCTAAAACGCCATGCGTTCTCTGTACGTGTGTCGTGTTTCACCCAGCAACTGGCATCATAATCATTATAGTTGCCATACCATGACTACCGTTTTGTTGATTTAGCTACAGACTGTCCAGGCGATACAAAAATCCATCCAGTATCCAGTAGGTATCGTACATAACATTAACGGGAGTAAAATTGAAAAATTTCATCTCAAACTTCTGTTTGTACGATACAGAACAGAACAGCATGACTAACTTGTCAGTTGTCAAGTACAAAATTACAAATGCATATGCTGACTGCCTGAGTCACTTTCCAAGTATGAATATTACTTTCAAATTCCATCGACGCTTGAAATGCAGTATGGCAAAACCCAACCAAAAAACCAACCATTTAAATTGCGCATGGAAAGTTCTGGGACTAAATAAAAATAGTAATATCTTTTTGTTGTCTCTGTAGCTGTTGTGTGTGAAAGGGGATTTTTAGCCATTTACTTTACATATTATCATCATTGTCAGCACATCCGCAAATAAAAAGGAAAATGAACAGAGAGTGAATGTGAGTTGAGTTGCCTGCCGTTGCCTGTCATCATCATCACAACGAAATGAAATGCTATATTATTTATGTGATCATGATGTAGCATTAAAATAATTTATTGATGAATGCAAAAAGTATGACGATGGCATAATATAGGTTGTTTGTTAGTGTGAGCGAGTGACTGACTTTTTAGCTTACTGCTGGTTAAAATTATTGGCTTGCCATATTGTCATACTCTATATCATCTTCATCTTGAAAAGGGGGGGTTTTAGTCCTGATGATGATGAGCAACAAGAATTTTAGCAAACCCAGCAGTTACCACAATCAAGTAGGAAAAGTATTAAATATTAAATATTTTTGCCCGCTAAACTTAATAATATGATATGAAATAATTAAAATGGGAGAAACGGCTAATAGTTTCAACTTTAAACTCTTGTGTTGTTTTCAACTTGTTTTTCAAAAGTGTCTAGTATGAAGAGTTTTTTACGTAACAGTGATAAAATGACTTGGCAGTATAATTACACAGTTTTATTAATTTTGATTAATAGGTCTAACAAGCTCTCTGTTTTATCTCTGTTCATCCATTCTTTCTTTAAATGTTATACTTGTTGTGCGACAGTAAAGTGTGTGGCGTTATTATTAATTAATTGCGAATCAATCAAAATATGTTCCTTATATAGTATGACTGATGTACATTTGACTTGTTTTTTATGTTTTTCAGGGAGTGATAAGGTCGATCATGATGACCTGCTTTTGATTGTGCTTAACCCAACCGAACCGGAAGAAAAACAAGTTACTTTGCCGACCAGCAGATAATAACCATACAATCAAGTCCAAGTTTGCTTAATTCTAACGGAATTCTTACTATGTGGAAAACTGGAATGTAGGAAAAAGATTAAAGGCTACTACACTGTACACAATGTACACATGCTCTGCTGACTTCGAACTATAAACTCTGAGAAATCTGGAGCAAGAAGATGATACCGTTATACAAATATCTATCTAATGTTTATGTTACATCGTATTTAGGTAAATGCTTTTCCAAGCCAATCCCTAGTATTGTCTATATTATTCCATTTATAGTTTGGCTTATCGGCAAAAACGAACTGCCTGTTATCTAACAGACTAGTGGCCCCCATATATTTTGCAGACAGTGTAAGATTTAGGTATTTTACTTTAGTAGGTGTGAAGTGAAGCTTGCGTCGTCGTCGTAGTTAGTATGTAAGATTAAAGGATTAGGATTTTCCTTAGCATTTTCGAGAGGGGATCAATGCCGTTGTTAAGAAAATCAATGATTCAATACAGCGAGACTCTCAAGGATGAAAGAACCTTGATAATCAATCATTGATACATTTAATACAGATGCGTTTATATGAAAGGTTTATATAACTTGGTTTTTATGTGAAAACGTAGGCTGGACAAATTTGATAAATAGGAGTGCTTATTCTAATGAAAAGGAAAAATAGAATTGAATGAGTAATAATGCCTACATTTTTGGTTAAAGATCGACGTTTAGTATCCTACTTTACTTTGTTGTTGGTTTCCCGAAATAACGACACACATGGGTACCACGACTCTATCTCGTGGCTCTGAATGAATCGACCTCCATCATCACCTCACGTTGTCCACTTTTGGTAGTCGTCGCTCGCCGTGTTTCTTTTTCAGTTTTTCATTTAAAGGCAAAGTGGACGGATGGTTGTCGTTGTAGCGCTATATACAAAATATCATTTCACGTGTTAATTACGAGACGTACCAGGAAAACCCATGTTTAATTAAAACACGTTGGATGTTTGATTTTTTGTAATTTTATTTAAAACGTCACACTTTCCATTTTTTGTGGACAGTAATTTTCCTTGTATTAAATAAATAGTTTTTTGACTTTTTGATGAAGTAAAGACAAAATACGAAATTTGTGAAATTTTATAAAGCAGTTCTTTAATAGTGTATATCATTTATTGAGTTTTTACGGTCTTGTAATAAATTTAACGTTATTTTTCATATTTTTATTGTTCAACAGAACTTTAATCATGGAAGGACCATTAAGGGATTTTGCTATAACTACCATTATTAACATCAGCAAGGTGACCCCCATTCCCAACACCTTTCTTGTTGAAGCCACTGAGACAGGGCCGTATACTAGTTTCAGCATCATCTACTGGAACCGCACATTGAAGTAGTTCAGCAATCAACATTTTATTCATCTTTATTTAACGTTACAAAATCGGAAACTGCCCATATACAGACAACGAGGTACTACATTTTGGAAGCTGCAAATATTATGAGAAAGAAAACATCTTGACCGCTACTATCCCATCATCGTCATCATCATTAAACTTATTTTATTAAGAAGGCCATCGTTTCCCTCATAAAAATCAGCCCACGAACCCGTCAGTTCACGAGGGCTTCTCCTGATCATTCTTCAAAAAAACAACAAAATATCGTTTTTGACTTTAAACGTTGTTTTCATTTCAAACTGTCCCAACTCTCAATACCCATTAAAAAGCAATAGGATTGACAGAGTACCATCATCATATGCTAACAACATAATTGACTCCTTGTGTGCCTTTCATCAAGCTGGACGGATTGCATATTTGCCCTCTGTTCAACTTGTTCACTGTCCTGGTCTGTCCATGAGAAGATGATAAGATAAATAAGCAATATCAGCAATCAAAAGCTCCCTGAATAAAGTGTAGCTCTCTTCATCCTCGTCATCACCAGCAATACAATTTTCAACCCCGTCGACAAAAAAGTTTTTCTCTCACTTTCGTCATCAAAAAGAAGGCTGGATCTATTATCTATTTTACTACGTGGTTATTTATTTTACATTGCCTTGCCTGACTTACAAATACATTTAGAGTATAGAAATACTTTTTATCAGCAGCATACCAGCAGCAGAAAAAAAAACACATGAATAGATAGAGGGGTACAACGAGCGAGACGTAAGGAGATTCTCGTTCTTTCTTTATGGGGAATCCTCCTGCGTGGTTTCTAAACCCATCAGCAGCAGCCAACGAATTCATCACTCTGCGACAATAACAGCAATTTTTTGAAAAATAAAAATTGTTGTTGTCGTGGTAGAAAAGGAGGGATCACTGATCAAATAAAACCAAATAATCGTAATTTGAAGATGATGCAGAGAACGATCAGAACAACAGCAGATTCTGGCTCCGTATCTTCCTCATCATCGTCCTCTCCTAGTGGCAGTATGTTGGACAGTGCTTTAGGAGGAGGCGGGAATGATAACGTGAGTAATAACTCTTCTATGAGATCTCGTTCCCCTTCGATGATTGTACGCACGGGGGGAAGTGTGTTCCGCCATAGGCGAGATCTACCGTGGGGGATAAGGCTGATTCAGAAGTGTTCGGATTGGTGGTGTTCTGGTAGAACGATCAATAGGGATTTGTGGTAAGACATTTAAATTTTTTGAAGTTTGGCTTGGTTTTTTTGTGTAACCATTATGGAGTAACTTGATGACTGACTAATAATTTTGTTTTTGTAGGTACCGTGTATCAGTTTTAGTCATTACCTACTTGAGCTATATGACATACCACCTGTCCAGAAAACCAATTAGTATTGTTAAGAATGTTCTCAACACGAACTGCTCAACTTTGCCTGCTCCCGCAGGAGTGGGAAATAGTACGACATGGTGCGATTGGGCTCCTTTTGGTATGCTAAATTTTTTTAATGTGCCTAGTTACGTTATAATGGTAAAGGGGAGAATCATAACATGTGTCATGTTTAATTGTGTTGCGCAGACCGACCCGACGCAGACGTTCTACTAGGAACCCTCGATTCTGCCAGCATGTTCACTGTTCCCACCCAGATCACCCAGAAAGTAAAGGTGGTGCCGATGGAAGCGGTCGAGGGAATAGTGATCTCAATAAAAGTTCTGGTAGCGCGGGAAGTAGTGGGAGCAGTAGACGGATACACAGATCAAACAAGAGATATTTGATGGAGGATGATGATGGAAGTGATGATACCAGTCGTTTATTGGCATCCTCTGATGACCTTTTACGATCCTCGAGAAGATACCCCAATGATCAATCGATACGACCCAGAAGTGAAAATTAAAGCTGTCGGATTTACAGAAGCACTCAAGATTCCTGGTGTGGTGGAGTTCTCATTGTGTCTTTTTTTTGCAAAGTTGGTCAGCTACACCTTTCTGTACTGGTTGCCTCGTTACATCAATAATTCAAGTAAGTGGAATCTCATTTGAGAGCATCTTATTGTATTTTGGTTTGGTATTTAGCTAAAATAAATTTCCTAAATAATTCCATAGCAAGTTTCAATGCCTCTCAAAGTGGTTACCTGTCAACCCTTTTTGATGTGGGTGGTATCATTGGAGGGATTGTTGCTGGTGTCATCTCTGACTACTCTGGAATGATTAATTCCATAGCAAGCTTCAATGCCTCTCAAAGTGGTTACCTGTCAACCCTTTTTGATGTGGGTGGTATCATTGGAGGGATTGTTGCTGGTGTCATCTCTGACTACTCTGGAATGAGTGCTACTACTTGTGCTGGCATGCTTTGTTTCGCTATCCCAATGGCAAGTTTCTCCAACTACGTGGAAATTAAAAGTTTATTGCAAAATTTGATAATTTCTGTGATTTTTGTTGTAGATGCTTGTATATCAAAACTACGGCGCTGAAAGCCTCTGGGCAAGTATCATTCTCCTGATCATTGTAGGAATTTTGGTTAACGGTCCTTATGCCTTAATTACAACTGCCGTTTCTACTGAACTCGGGACACACCCTTGTCTCATGGGCAACGCACGAGCTTTAGCTACAGTCACTGCTATAATTGACGGCACAGGATCTATTGGCGCCGCTGTTGGACCATTACTAGCTGGTTCGGTAGCCGCAATCAATAAAGACTCCGGGTGGAAATATGTCTTTTTGATGCTCATGATTGCTGATGTTATTGCTCTTATCGTAAGTTGAAAACATTATCGCATGATATAACAACGTTAAAAATTGTAAAAAATCGTATATTCATATAATTTGTATATTTTATTTTCAGTTGCTGGTTCGTCTGGTATCACATGAGTTTAAGAGATTTTTTGAAACCAGGCATGCAGCCAGGCTGAAAGTAACCATTCATGTGCATAATACGGATCCAAACATCCCACAAGTCTGATAGAAGAATTTATAGTTATATGTATAGGTAGATGAAATGCAGGATAACAAACGAAAGAGCATTTTTATACTTGTTACATAATTACTAAATATATATATATAAATAAATAGGTACGTACCTTTATATTTTCTTGGACGGAGCGATTACGACTGTTGCAGCAAAACATGTGTATAGGTTAGATTATATTAGAAAGGCATAGATGAAGACTCTTCAAGAGTATTACATATGTAAAAAGCTTGGTCTATGTTAGAAACGCAGTTTGATGTTGATCATAAATTTTATCTGTCATCTTTATCAGTCATTTCTTCAATGTACTTAAATGTATGTGCGCATGTCATGTTGGAGGTAATACTAGCCTGTTGGATTTGCTGATGATGCTGGTGTTGGCGATGCTTAGAAGAAAACTAAATTATTATATTATTATTATTTTACGCTACGTACTAATATCGCCCGTTTCTGCAAAACTTGTTTTAATTTTTATTTGTTTTATGTACATGGTATATTTTAAGTTTAGGATTGTTTGCCTCTTTACAAAATTATTTATCCCTAAAATATCCGAAGACGTAAATAAACTTGTGTACTGTAAACTGTTAGATCGTATATTGTAAACTGTCAACTGTTGTGGAAGATATACGATTTACATATTATATATTTGTTGACTGGAAAAAGGTCAAGAAAAAGCTAATTTCATGCATGTTTTCAAGTGATTTCACAAGAAATTCTAGTAAAAACGGAAACAAACATAAAGTATTACATATTTTTATTGATTTATACTTAAGTTTGCAAACACTAAAAAATATATTCGCATGCAAATCAATCAGTATTCTGGTCATAAAGTGCCATTCGATAAAAATTGAACTGTCAATTTTGTTTTTTTAAATCCTGGAAACTGATAAAAGTCTGTAAAAAATGTAACTGCATTTTGGTGGCAATACTGTTTCAATAGTGTGTACATAGAAATTTTTAAAAAAAATTACAGACAATGACAGCAAATGTGCAAATGTTTTAATGATAATCTGAAATGTGATAAAAACGTGCATTAATGCTATAGCTACTAGTGAAGAAATATATATATGGAATTCGGCGACAGTAGCGTTAGCTTAAAGACTTTAAATAAAGTGAATATTAAACTTTGTGTGAGGAGGCGTAAAGTTGATCGTGAGTCCGACTGTCTGACAGGTTGAGTGAATGAACGTGCATGATTTACACGTTTCTTCAGTCAAAGGATGAAGGAGTTGTATGATTTAGTGAGAAAGTATAAAGTTCAAGGTCCATCTATTACTTAATTAGTCGCAGTGCTGCTGATAATGATGACATGAAAAGAGCAACACGTGAGGGTAATTAAAATTGTACGGCGGGGTGGACCATTCAGTTTCTTTTTATGAAGCGCGATCATGTCACCTAGTTGTCCTTTGCATTTGTGTACATCTTTAGTTTCGTAAGGAAGAATTTTTTAACGCAAGTCAATTCCTTCCCATGCTCCCGTCTTACCACCCTATCATTTTATCTTGATTATAGTTATATAATAATGTTCACTGCTACTGTAATTCGTTAATTAATGGCTTTGTCAGATACATTTGGTGAACATCAAGCACCATAACGACAGGTCCCCACCCAACGTCGCTTGAGTTGTGAAATGCAGTGTTATGATTCATAATTTCTTCCTTCATAACTTATGAAGGAAGAGTAGTGAAGGAAACCAATATTAGTTCTCTGTTCCTTTTATTTTTACACACAGAACACACACACCCCCGCGTTTATATCATTTTATTTCATTCAGAGAAATATGTTGTGCGTATTTGTGTATTTACATCCTTCTATTATATTATACACTATATATAATACAAATATATCGTTTTTTTATCTTTACATTCAATTGTATCTAATCTCACAAAAATTCAATAAGGAACAATAATACATAATATAATCCCCTGACAATAATTAGCTTAACGTATTGATAGTCGATAAATTCAATGCAAACGCGATTGCAATGATAAAATTTAATACAAAATTATAACACATCAAACTCGTTATCACATTTCAAGTGATGTGATAGTGAACTAGTAGTAAATCACAACAATGCTTCGTTTCATTTTCTGTTTAATTGCCTTCCATTTTATCCTTTTCTTCTCACGCTGTAGTAGCATTCCGGGAAGATGCTAAAATATCATTTAATTTAGGAGACATGGTTTCTGCTGGCATGTGTTTCAACAGCTCGGGGATATACTTGGAACTGTCAGAGCCTAGAAAGCGAACTTTTTGTAGAGTTCTGCCATGCAACAGAGGTTTGACTAGGGGCCACACGTAATTCAAAACCATGGGAGCTGTCACAAGTCACAACGTAATGAAAAAAATAGTTTATTTCAAGATGCTACGACTACAATTTGAATTTGACAATAGGCAAACATTGGCGGATGTATGCAGTAAATTAAAGACAGCTTTTTATTAAAACAATGAGCATTAAAATGAAAACTGTAATGCTGAATGTTTTTATGCATAGGTACATAATTGTGCTCTACTTTTAATCTTAAAATTCTTACCGTTGATCACGTATGCTTCACCGCCCAGCCTTTCAGGATAGTTTTGTTCAAAGTCACGGAAAACTTTGAGC
>JAHZNB010002154.1:0-10056 GCA_027744295.1 Callyntrura guangdongensis | reverse complement strand
GAGTACTATATAGATTTGATACAAAAACTTTAAGTTGGAGTAAGCCAGCAGTTACCGGAGCCATACCTGGAGCAAGAGATGGGCATTCTGCTGTGATTATCCGTAACAAAATGTTCGTCTTTGGAGGTAATAATTTAGAAGTGCTGAAGTGCAAGATGCCTTGGAAATAATAATGTCATATAATGATACAATAGTTCCCTTAGCGGCATTATTGTTTCCAAGGCATCTTGCTCAAGTGTTTGTGTTGAGTTGAACCCAGAAAGTCCGCCATGAATTAAAATTGTTTTCTTTGATAGGATACGAGGAAGAAATAGGGTTGTTTTCTCAAGATGTGTATGCATTAGATCTAAATACTTTGATATGGTCGTTTGTTCCAACTGTGGTAAGCCACTTTCTTTCCATTAACATTTTGCTTTGCGATATATCGAAATAAGCATGACACAAAATAGTGATGCAAACATACATAACCTATATGCATTGATCCGTGCCAAATTCGTCATTGAGTAAACTTTGGCCATTTAATCAAAGTACACTTTTAAATTTTAAGGGAACGCCTCCATTCTTCCGTGATTTTCACACTGCCACTGTGTATTTAGACCGGTACATGTTGGTTTTTGGAGGGAGAGGTGATCAGCATGGGCCATTACATACCAGATCTGAAAAATATTGCAACATATTAGTATGTTTGGATGTTGAAAGACAAGAGTGGTTTCGACCAAAGACCATGGGTAGTATACCAGAAGGAAGGCGTTCTCATTCTGCATGTAAGATTGGTCATAATCAACTGATACAATTTAATAATTTTTTATAAATCTCAGTTTTAATTTCAAATTATACAGTCATGTATGGTGGCTTCCTTTATATTGGGTTTGGATACAATGGTGTGACCGATGAACATTTTAATGATTTTTATCGTTACGATCCAGGTTAGTTTGAGTTGTAAGCTAACACAGGTGTGACTGTGATATTATAATGATTAATATTTTGCTGTTTTTGGAGAACAGAAAACGGTGAATGGAAAACTTTGATTCCATACGGAAAAGGACCAAAACCTAGAAGACGTCAAGGATGTGTAACATTAGACAATCGAGTTTTCTTCTTTGGTGGAACTAGTCCAATGCCAGCAGAAAATTCTGTCGCACCGGATGGTGAAATAAATGAAGAGACGAATTTAATAGATCATGATGACATGTTTATTCTTGATATGGGTAAGTTTTGTGGCGATTCATAATTTAAAAACTTTCATAACGTCAAAATTTAATGAATTATATACATAAAGATGACGTATCGTATATCGCGTTATTTTAGAACCAAGCCTGAAGACTCTCTGTCTACTTAAAGTTATCCAAGACAAGTTGGATATATCAATCTTGCCGTTAGACCTAAAGCAAGAGATTGCATGGATGAAAATGCCCAATAAGATACTTCCCTTAAGTAGTGGATAAAAAGTTGGAGCTTCCGTTAATGTGCAATGCATAGAGTTAAAAATATTACTGAACAGCATATAGCATAAAGTCTTTCTCTCCAAACTTATCGTTAAGTCATTTCAGCTCATGAATGAATTTTATATGGTTTTGCAGAGCTGTGCTAATATGACATTTATATCGCCATATGCTGTGTCTGTGTCATTAAATATGAATATTTATAATATACATTTTTTTCACCTAGTCAAATTTTCCACAGCTGTTTTACGAAGCAGATAGACTCAACTAAATAATCGCAAGCGCTGAAAATTGTTGTTTTTGAGTAAATTAAATATAGAATAAGTTTAGTTTTATTGCATAAGAATTTGTTGCAAACAACAGAGTGGTACTGTCGTTTCATAAGAACGAAAGATGAAAGCAATAAAAAATGTATGCAGACAATCTCGGTTTCATAATGGGGACACTTGAAGACAAAAGAGTTACATATATACTTTCCAGATGCACAGAGTTTCAAGTAGAATGTTTTAAGTGCTATATCAAGTTAGTTGCTAAATACGAACAATATTTTCTGTGAAGTGCCCTTTAGACAAACTTCGGGTTTATTATTTAACAATAAATTTATCTCACCCATTGTCAGCTTTCCAAGTGCTTTGAACGGCTAGTGTTTGTTTGTAGACTGTAGTGTACTATAATATTATAATAGTATTTTTTACGAGTTCAGGTTAGAAAATTCTTTTATTAACAGGGAGGGTCCTTATTTAATCAACAAAAGTAATTACATATTAATTTTACGCTCGCTGCCTACTAAAGATATTGAATAGAATTTGATATTACTACTGTATTAAGCGATTATGCTATAGCAGATTTGTTTGACGAATAATTTTTAAAACATGTATTGTACAAGTTAAAAAATCACACTCTAAAAAGCGACCCACATTTCCAGGATTTTTCTTTCTGCAGGGTGATTTGTCGAAATTAATTGTATATAGCGATTCTGTTGCCTACAAATAATAAACATCAACATTCCTAATTCCTATACTCCATGATCACGTTCATTCATGATGAAAGACAAACATATAATACAAGTATTATGTATATTAGATTGGATTAAAACACCAATCTAATGAATTTCTAAAATACATAGGTACACTTTACGGATATTCTCTGCAAATGCACCGTAGCGGTAGCACAATGCATGTCAAAATCTCGTCGAATTTTTAGTACAAGTTAAACATGTATTACATAGTGATAAAAATATTACAGACTATAAAATATGAAGGATGAAGAAAATGGAATAAATGAGGGAAATGAGCACATGTAATTTAATGACATCTAAAGTGTAATTTGTAAGTTAAGCACAGAATTAGAACGGTCGATTTTTGATGGCACTAAGTAAAAGGCCGGCTGAACTTTCGCTCCACAGGGACATAAACATCCTGAAGTTGTACAACAAAAAGTTTCATGAACGTTCGGCAAAGCAGCATATATAAAATTTCACTCAACGGTAGGAAAAGTTTACTCATAAAATATTTGGACGAACTCACCCATGACCCAACTGAAAGATCCCAACTTGGATTTACACAATGTGTTTGGACAATGCAACTTTCCTTGCAAGCTATGTGCAACATCCCTCATCCAGACGATCGGCTCAATGAAATACATTTGTGTGCACAAAGCTGCTGTTGATTCATCCTTGTCATACAACGACTCTGTCCATCTTGGTGTTTTACCTTCTTTGTGTACCAAAAGGTTACTGCCTGACGCCACTATACGTCTGCATTTTTTACAACGATACACAGCTGGTTCCGGCCTAACAGAAAATAAGCCGGGATCTGATCGAACAACATCCGTGTATGGAGGTGGAATAACTTTCACTGAAACAAATGTTTTCAGCATTCATCAAAAAATCAATTATGTTGTCACTACTTCAAAATTCAATTGCGGAACATCGTTACTTTACCTGACTTCATTTTTATAGCTGCCACATGCAACCGAAATCGTTTGTACGCTGGACAGTTCTTGTCAATCTGGTAGCCCATTTTCTCATAAAGTTTCAACTGTGAGAGAAAGCCATGATTGGGTCCAATGATACCCCGTCTAGATTTTAATCTACGTCAAAGGAAAAGCAAGGATTAGTTCTTGTCAATCTGGTAGCCCATTTTCTCATAAAGTTTCAACTGTGAGAGAAAGCCATGATTGGGTCCAATGATACCCCGTCTAGATTTTAATCTACGCCAAAGGAAAAGCAAGTATTACATGCAACGGTCTCCGTTTAGCTTGGAGCCCCACAACTATACATCAGTCATAATACATATTATATATACATAGGGTTTGTGACGTGAAAAATTAGAAAGTAATATTAATATTGTTATATGAGGTAATTTGGTGTGTGTAATACCTCTCANCCCACAATTATACATCAGTCATAATACATATTATATATACATAGGGTTTGTGACGTGAAAAATTAGAAAGTAATATTAATATTGTTATATGAGGTAATTTGGTGTGTGTAATACCTCTCAAGGGCTTCTTCAAGGGTAATACTGTACTTGTGCATAAGGTACGCTAAAACTATAGTTGCGCTGCGTGAAACACCGTAATAACTATGAAAGAAACAACCAAAGCAGAATTAGCGGTGTGTGATAATAATAGTAACTTTTTTAATTCCCTGCTGTTGTACGTGAATAGGTAATTTAAAAAGTTGTATACAAACTGCAAGCGAATCCGTCCAAAAACTTTTATTTACAGTTCTCTACCCGTAAACTTTACCACTATACGTGTACATATTATTATAATAATATAATGTACTCGAGAAATAAATATGGAGAAAGTTATACAGACACATTCAGGGAATACTGCTGCCGGTTAGCAGAGTTATACTACTGCACAGGGAAAACTGCGACAATAATAATTTATAATGTGGAAAAGAGTACTTTCACTCGCTTTGTTTCTGTACTTACCAGTGAATCAGTATGCTTCCGGACAACTCTTTGTTGGAGATAGGGTTTTGGATAAACTTGTTTGTTTCCATAAAATATTGTAGAACATCTTCTTGTGCCATATCAGAAACTTGAGAGTGACAAAAGGGAAAAGTACAGACGGAAATTTACAAAAAAGTTTATAAAATACAAAAACAAAAAACGGGCGTGTGTTGGTAGGTACCAAACACACAGACATAATGCTCAAAGTTGAGGCAACACTCGAGGGTATTGCGAATTAACATATAACATTTTGACATGAATTGAATACTATATGACGAGAGAAAAAGTCTGTCTACAAACTCTCCGAGGATGATATTACAAGTATTATAGTATAAAAAGAGGTAAAAAAACATACCCTGCAAAAATTTCGTTTTAACGAATGGAAGATCTGTAATTTTGGAAGGAAGAGGACAAGAATCGATCGTCAAAATGTGACTTATTGAACGTTGCTTCAACCAGCGAATATCACAGGCTGCATCTTTACTGCCTGTATAAAAAATGAAGATGATTAATTTTTGGAGAGACAGGAACAATAATTTTCCGGTTAGCGAAAACTACACGAGCATGTAAGACGAAGCAAAGATATTAAAAAAGGTACATAGCTCTAAAGAATAATATTTCATCTACAAATATAATGGGTGGGGTAATCCCGTAATCCCATTAGGTGTAATCACTGAACCGAAATATTGCTAGAATGTCTCTGATAATAAAGGTATCCATTCATATAGTTCGCAGAATTATTTTTAGACGTGGTGGAAAAGCATAGAGTGATCTGTTGTAAATACTGATGTACCTAAATATAATCTCTCTTCAATAAGATCAGCGTTGCTGGATAAATCATTGGTATTGTCACCGTAATCTTCTTCCGTACTTCTTGATCTCCTTGTTCTCTCACAGATCCGCTTTCTCCACGAGTCTTGTCTTCCCAGTACGATATCATTAGCTTCCAAAGATGACTGCTTCATCTGAGTCTTACTGAGACGATCTTTTTTAGGATTTTTCTTTTTTGCAACAGCAGCACCGGCGACAGTCGTGGCAGCGGCAGCTGCAGTGTCATTATTACTTGCGTAAGACATTTGTAAATCTCCTTTGGTTTCAGACTGAAGTTGATTTTTTGTAACAATTCCACTTAATTCTGACGGGAGGACTTTTTCAGTTTCGTGCACACTGAAAGTTTTAGCGCCATCATTTTTCTTGGAAAGTTTGGGGCCTGTATTTATAGCGTTTTTAGTTGTTGCTACTGCTGCTGCTGCTGCCGCTGTTGCTGGAAGTGGGGCTTCCATGTGGATGAAACCAATTCTTACTGGAACAACTGAGAAGCGAGGAACACAAAAAGTTTTTGCGATTCTTCTTCCAAAGTTGTACAGCTTACCATAATAGCGTAACTTTCATCGTTTCTCAGCAATTGTCTGGGGTAATACATATGCATGCGACAGCAAATATTATGTTTCGTGACTGGTACCACTGCTCCAATCCAGTGTACGACGGCTCTAGAAAAAAAAGAAAAGTGGATACAAGAAAAGCTTGGCTCATGTGGCACTGACATAATACCTGATTAATTATAGATGGAAATAGGGTTTATTATATTCGTATCCCCAGCTTATATTATGACGACATCACATAATGCGCTGTGTCGGTCGTATGACACAGCCATCCTGTAATGCGTTATTAACAAGATCGGTAGAGCAATATTGAACGGTGTATTTTTGTGTACTCCCATTTGACGCATTACAAATGGGTCTACTTTCTCCGTTACTTTTTGACAGGTCTGTGTGTACTTTTATTGCAGTTAGTTGGACAAATGGGTTTGAGCAAGGCAACAGTCATTTTTATGCAACCAATTGCAATCGGTTTTTACTTCGTACAAAACGCTATACTCAAAACTTTTCCCAGTGAAGCATCCTTCACCAAACAAAATGAGCGCAATTTGCCTTTCCAACCGATTACAATGCCACAATCGGAACACACAGGATGCATGTTTTTTTTATTATTATTGTTTTACCCCAATTTACTTACAGTGTCAGCAAATGTGTTGTCTCTCTACTTACCACTGTAGTGGAGGGAGAAAGAGAAACCAACCATTTGTTTTTGGTTGTGACAAGTTTTAGTTTATTGTGCTAGATTAAAACCAACCAAACTAGTTCGCTTACGCCAGTTGCAGAGGTACATGTATACCTTTTCGACAAATAATGTGATCTATTATTAATGAAAACTTGTTTTATCTTCTAGGCATAAATCAATATGACAAGGAAATACGAGACTTTTGCATTTTTAGAGTGAACACGTCTGCAAGTTATCGCACTCATCGAATTTATCAACGAGATAAAACCGAAATTAAATTCAGCGTGCTCGAACCGAATTCCAAGCGTACAATGTCAACTGGAGGCATACTACACACGTACTGCATGGCGTGAAAAACACTGTTTTTACAAGCATTACGGCAGGATAATTCAATTTGAATGGAAATGAAAGCTAAAGGCAAGTCGGGTTTTTTTCTTGTTCCGCCACTGAAACAAGCAACAACATACCGCATGAATGCATCAATGACTGGGTGCGAAGCCAAAAATAACTGATGATTGTGGTGTAGCATATAGAGCTGACTGTTGTTCAGCGTATAAGGACCATATAATGCGTTATACTCCCAAAAGCATACACATATGTACGCTTCATAACAACAATAATAATATGTAATGCTCATCGTCCTGTGAGAGTTCTGACAGGGGCACGGGTGGAAGAGTAAAATGAGAAAATGATTACTTTTTACTCCAAAAACTGCGCAGTGGAAATTTGGGAATGGGTTAGTTGAAAGTTGGAATGTTACAGAGATAAATGCTTACACAACTGTACTTACTGGCACGCAGAGACACTCCTCTTCTACGAATGACGCCTGTGACGACTGTTTCAACGGAAATCGTAAAAGCGCATTTAAAAATTGAATACGTTTCTATTTTTCAAAGCTTCCATTTTGAAAGCTATGATGTAAACGTGAAATACACTTATAGCCGTACAAATATTATGCACCATGTGCTCTCTCTAGAATAGGATAGGTATGGCACATAAAACAGATTATTGTGTGTTGCATAAGCCAGCAACTCACAGAGAAAAACAGCAAATACCACAACTGTGTGGTTGTTGTATAAGCTAAACTTGAAAGTACGTATATATATTTGTTATATAGATGGTACATAACGGTAGAAAACGGTTATTTTTGTTTAGCATGTTGCAGGCAAATAGTCGTTGTAGAGCAACAGATAAATGTCATATGCACAAGCTCAGAGGATTTTAAAATTTTACGAGCTTCTCTTTTTATGGTTTAAATATATCTCTGCTTGTATCTTTCAGCTCAGCCCCGACAATCTGAAGAGACATTCAGAAACTTCTTTTTTTCTCTTTCAAAGTCTGTTAGAGAAATAAATACTATGATAATGCATTCCTGTTGGGAAACAACCGATGCGAGAGAGAGAGTTGTGCATCTACGCAATATTATGAGCAAGATAAACGCACGTTGTGTGCATTTCTGCAGTAAACTTCCAAACTTTCAAGAGTAGTAGCGGACGTAGTAGTAGATCTAAATCTGACTACACCGCGACAGAAAACGGAAGTTCTGATCTTTTTTTGGCGTTATAGCACGTACAAGTTTCTTTTTAGCATGTAAACGATAAAAACGACATCTTCATCCTATCCTCAACCACCATGTCCATTTACAAGTGAAATTACATCCGTTCGGGTAGGAAAATTGTTCATTTCCACCAGACAAAATGTAGTGCGAATTGGTTTTGGGACTTTTAAATCTACATTTAATAAATAATAAATTGTTTTAGTTTTGGGAAAAACCGGTGGGGATTGTTGGAGAATTGGATTGGAGCTCAAGTAAAATGTTTCAAACGATCTGGATTGCACTCGCCTATTCCTACAACGTTTTGCTGGTCCTGTTCATCGCAGCACATCTTTTTGTAGGTGCAATTGTAAGATTCAAATAGTTTTTATACTAAATACAGACTTTTACTACCACAAAAATACTTTTCATTTGCTATATATGTACATATTTTGCCCCGTACTATATATACCACGGTTAGGCTTTAACGTTTTTTTGTTATGTAACTTCCACTCTATTTGTCAGAGAATACATTTGGGGATTAAATTAATGACCTCCCAAGAATAAATTTCCAACTTTTCCTCCAACCATAACTTTGGTCTGAATTTCCACTCCCTAACTTTAAAACAATCTACTGCAACAACCTCTGAATCCGACAGCAAATGGAGATCCGAAAAAACGAACAAAAAACTCTTTAAAAAATCTGACAGCATAACACCGCTTGACACACACGACCCTTGCCATTGGTCGCTTTCATGAATAAAAGTTAACCGTAAAATGGGCCAAGTCGTTTCTTAATTGTCGTACAAAAACTGCCTACAATTATTCCGCGAAAAACTTTCTCGCTTTACCCACATACCGTGAAATTGCGAGGTTTGATACAGCAAAAAAAAATTTCGTTTACGGCGTTACTGAGTTTCACGCCTTTTCCTTTAGTGTGCAGTTGAGCTTAGCAAGACTAACTATAATATAGTATATATGTTGTAAGAATTAACGTGTAATTAGATGTAAATATGCTTGTAAAACTGGTTCCAAGCCTAGTAAACTATTATCTCTTTTGTTGAATTTTTTATACAGATATCCTTCTTAATGGGCTTGTACATTGGGGTTTACTTATCCCAAAATTATGAGGTAAGCCGAACCCTGTCACTGTCTCCTGCATAAAAATGTTCGCAAACTTTAATATGGCTCCATGCGATGCAATGTACGACAGAACTTCAATTTCCTCTACCCTTTATCCTCCTGACAGTCGATAACTATTTATGGCATCTTTCCAGATTCCAAGGATAAACGAGCCAAGATCATTATGGGAGAAATTTTTAGCATTTTTGGAGAAGAATCGGCGGGACGCCCAAAAAATCAGTGTGACAAACATACTCCGACCCAATAACATTCGAGAATGGGTCCTTGAAGAACAGTCAGATTCAGCAAAAAATGATTCTCCTTTTATCCTTACCTACAACGGTCCACAGGCAACAACAGAACTGGAAACCGTTGCAAAAGAGTTATCATCCTCCCTGGCGATCAAGGAAGAAAAGCAGGAAACGACCAAAGACATTTTGGAGACAGAAGATAAAAACTGTGCCATTTTGGAAGCAAACTTTGCCACCAATCTTCCAGCTTGTGACAATAACACAACTCTGATTTTAACTCACAGCGAGTTGGGAGAATTAAATTTTAAGGACATTTCAACACTACCCACTCTGGATACAGATAGATCATCTCTATTACATTGAGCCAAAGTGCAAAACCGAGCAACCATGTCTCTTCCCTGACGATCTTTTATACTGTGCCAAAATGCTTATGGAATGTATGCTACGCGCTTGCTGACTACCACCTATTTTTTCAGTTTCATAAAAAAGAATGAATTTTTATTGATAAATGTACTGTGTCGTTAGTTGTGTTACAGACTGCAATACTACTTTCATTACTTTTGTTCGCTTTCAAATTAAATACTCTTCTCTCAGCTTTTTTCCACTTTACATGTAATTGTCATGTTATTACTACTGTTAAACAATTTAGTAGTCAAAATGAAAATGGAAAGTAAACTGTG
>JAHZNB010002153.1:0-32943 GCA_027744295.1 Callyntrura guangdongensis | reverse complement strand
TAACGTCCGGGGAAAACACCTACCGGGGAAAACACCGCCCGGGGAAACTGTATCCCGGGATAAATGTACCTCCGGGGAAACTGTATAAACGGGGAAAGCACCTAGACCCCGTACGGTAAGCGGGAGAACCAGCAATAGGGAACTGCCCACCACTAGGTTTTCGTTTACAGGTTTGTTCGTTTGTCAGACAGCTGCTACCTATAATATCCTATCACTGACATCACAACTGTCTTGCTGGCGCTTATGTCCTCTTTGTTCGGGCACGCATGTATGAATTCGCTCCTTTCTCTCACACTCACTCCGTCAATGTCGTCAATAAAAAGGCTGTCTTCGTTTTTCTCCGCTGTGGCTATTGTTGGGCAAAGAAGGACATGAGAGCCAATTTGTGATCATTCTTTCTGGTCACTTACTTGTTTCTTGTGAAACGACTTTGTTCGTGTTGATGGCAGGAAAGAGTAAATAATATTAAGAATGTATCTTTAAGAACTTATAGAGATGTATGATGTATGTAATATTGGGCTGGACCCCGTGGTATACGAGTTATTACCCCACCATCCAATTGTGGAATCTACCAGTGCGATTATTACAAGTTACCCTTTCATCTGATTCACTCACTGTTGCACCCATAGTTCCCTTAATTCGCCGCATCTCCTAATATATTTTAGGAGCGCGGCTGGGAGGGCGCTTTCACATATAGAGATACAAAGGTCTATTTTTATCCTCATTTCTCAGAAAAGGAAAAATACAATATATTGTTCAAATTTGTTACGGGTTCATACTATAAATCTGAACCCATTTTCAAAAACCTTGCCAGGATATAGTCTGGCAAAATTGGTCCGCTTGAACGTAGGTTGCTACGAACGACAATTTGAAAAATTGTCAAAATGTCAACTTGCATTTTTTATGAAATGGAGCCCTGAAATTTTAGATTTTAAAATGCTGTATTTATAGGTTAACTCCAGCAAAGTATTTTTCCTCCAGGTTACTTGGATTTTGTTTTGTAATAAACATCCTTTCTTGTTACGATAAAGAAAATAATTGAATAATGACTTTCTATAACATACATACCTATTTGTTCCTATTTGACATAGTTTCGGAAAAATAATGCAAAAACTCTTTTAAAATGTACTTTTACTTTTGGATTAGCTGCTACTGCTTACGTTATACATAGTAGCAAGTAATACAGCAAGTCAACCATTGTCATATTAATTCGATTCTGAACATTTGTTTTCCAGCAACATTGGTTCTCNCTCTTTTAAAATGTACTTTTACTTTTGGATTAGCTGCTACTGCTTACGTTATACATAGTAGCAAGTAATACAGCAAGTCAACCATTGTCATATTAATTCGATTCTGAACATTTGTTTTCCAGCAACATTGGTTCTCACAAACAAAGTATATTATATTATATTCGTCGGAAAACCTTCGAGTGGCGTTTTATTTATTCACTGTACTGTGTACACGTATAAATACAATTATAATAACGTTTTGGTTTCGTTTCATTCAATTTGAACATTACCGATATGTGCACTTTGCGTTTTAAATTAAACCCAAAACTGAATTAAATTTCCTATTTTCAAATTCATGTCATGGCCACACGTGGTGTAAAGCCTGCAAGTCACATCTATAGAAAATCCCTGTACAATTTCTAAATGGTCCGC
Organism: Callyntrura guangdongensis; assembly: GCA_027744295.1. Classification (NCBI taxonomy): domain Eukaryota; kingdom Metazoa; phylum Arthropoda; class Collembola; order Entomobryomorpha; family Paronellidae; genus Callyntrura; species Callyntrura guangdongensis. The sequence continues at coordinate 31,282 of JAHZNB010002153.1, read as the reverse complement.
AGCAGCTCTTTGTTTTCCGGGAAACTATGTATTATTTATGTAAACCCCACCCTGCCCGGCTTCACTTTAGCAAAACAAATTTATTCAAACGAAAACTGATAACATATTATCTGTGCAGCATCTATCCCTCGCTTCAGATTACCTTACAGCCTGATTAAAATCCGTATTTTCCTGCAATACGAAACGATTTAAAGGGTTTCCTTTTTGCTAGAACCATTTACCAGGTGCTTAAACTCGCAAATAATACCCAATGGCAATTCCTTTCCTAGCAATCCTAATTTCCTAAAATTTCCGTCTCACGAATGTATTACCTCAATCCAGACATTCCATTTTAAAGGGTGATAACGTGATAAGTAAAATCGTAAAGGAAAAAATGAACCAAGATGAGATGAGAAATACGAAATGATTAGACAAAACCTTGTCTCTTTGCTGTGCTTTGTCAGGGACGTTTTAAACACGTCGACTGTTGCTTGTTCCCTCTTACCCTGTCTTGCTCTTATAGCAGACATTCCAAGATACATAATCTCGAAAAGAAAAATTATAGCGAGACCTTAATCACCCATGAATTATCAGGGAAATGTGCCGACTTGACAGAAAATAGAAGAGGTAGAGAGACGAAAGAAGCAATAAGTGCGACAATATGTCTGCATGAAGAATAGTGTTCACTGACAAGAGCTTGTAACGATCTCATGTGTGCAATAAGAACTATATATATTGCCAGTAACACTTTAGCAGATGTCTTCCACCGAACAGACTATATCTCTCTCTCATTCTCTCTCTCTGTATATCTATCTTTTTCTTCGCTGCTTCCCCCAAAATAATCATCTTGCTTGCTCGCTTGCTCTCTTTTCCATTTTTTCCAGTACATCCTCCAGAACAAAATGATGAGCGTCATTGGGCTCATCTTCTTTCTTGTCGTCATCATCATCTCATCCCCAGCAGCGCCAATATCATCGGAATTACCACTTACGTAACAACTACGCTTACTCCCATCATCACCGTCATCTCATCATCAATGGTTTCTTTCCCTGTTTTTCACATTATCTTCCTCTTTCCATCCACCATTTCCTCGCACACGTTCATTTATTCCCTGCCACTGCTGTTTTCTCTCTTGACGGACGACGAATCATGTACAAATGCCCGCACACACACATACACGCCACCAAGTTAGCACTTTTCCGTCAATTTATGGTCATATGTGAAACACACATCACATCACAACCCGGTGTAACGTATAGTTCCTGCCATTTTCTCTTCTCTTGACTCTTTTTCATTCTGATAATCGTCATCATCTCAACTTTTACTTGGGCTCATCATCATTATCATCACCCTGGATCGAGCTCGAGCGTGTAGACTATGTTATTAGACCGGTTTTACCAGCTAGAAAAATTGGGGGAAATGTAACGGGAAGGCAAGGGAAGGTGTACCGGGGAAGAAATATTTAGACTTGCTATCCTCTAGGTATATTATTCTCTCGGATTTGTGGAGAACGAGAAAGTATCAACTGTGCACTTCCTTTGCCACACAAAATATTACTGTCGTATAGATTTAACAGAACATAAACCGTATGTTTCTCTTTTAACAAGGGTCCTATTTTAAGGAAGGAAAAGTGCCAGTTTATAAGTTATTCCGCCGCCAGACATTAATCTCTTGAGTATTTGTAGTGCAGTAAACCCTGTCCGAAAACCTAAAGATCATTAATTTTTTAGCGAATACATTACAATGGTCAAATTTAAAGTGTTCTAATTAAACACATATTAGCTAAGATTGAAGGGATCAGGGACGCGGAAAACATACTCTTATGATCATAGACTACGGAACAGGGGGAATGGTGTGGGGAACAAACCCCGTCTACCTGAAAATTGGACTTAACATTAGATGATAGGGAACCTAATACATCACAGCATAGGATTATACCCCCCTGGTCCCCGCAGTCGGTGATGGAACGAAATAAGGATAACATGCATGTGAATGCCGGATAGTAGGGATTTCATCTGAAGATGATTGACAAAATTGATTTTTGTAATTAAATTAAATTAAAATTGTAATTAGTTAGCACCTTCCAATCCAATTAGTAAATCAAAAGTACAAAACCATAACATAAATTTAGGAAAATTTTCGATATGTTGCAAGTTATATATGAGATAAGTATCTTTAGGTTTTCGGACAGGATTTATGTGTGTATGTGCCGCTGATATATTCCCTCTTTCAACTTTGCACCCCTGTACACCGGTGTACTAGTAGTAAATTTGTGTAAACGAATCTGGTTGCTTCCCTTCTACATACTTTTCTCAACTCCTAGAGATAAGCCAGGAAAAGATTTCATAATATCCCACACACAAAACGAATAACTGTAAGTTTATCCTATACAAGTCAGCGGGTACACCGTGGGAGGTGTTTGGGGGGAGTGTATAGGTTAAACTTATGCATAGGTATATATTTCCATATGTCCTTCTCTGGGCCTTTCTCCCTAGGTATCATTTCTCAGATCTTCTCAAACAAACCAAAAAACCCAGAGACTTTATTTGTATTTGCCGAGCAGGCCAAAATGAAGCACTGTCAAGTGTGAGAAGACAGGAAAAGTTTCAAGGTTTCTTTACTTACGAGTTATCTGTGTGTCTGTCTACACAAGAAGCATTTACGAAAGACAAAGTAGAACGCCAGACTACACGAGAGATAATGAAAATTGCTTCAATATAACATGTTTTCGTCGCTGTTCCTCTGTGTGTGTTTGTCTGTACAGGCTGTCGTTTTTGCAAAGGGTATAACTTGACAAGAAATTTCTTTTATCCTGGTAGTTTCGTGTGTGTGCGTGTGTGTGCATATGGTCGTATTCACGAACACGAGTAAGCAATTACAAGAAGGAATGCGAAGTTACAAAGGGAAACGTGGCAAGGATAAAAGAAAGCACACTCATGCACACAAGCACACAAGAATTTACCGAAAGTCACTGCCAATAGTCGACAAAATGCACAGAGAGAGATTTGCATTTTATACATATTTGCGAATCTGTGACCGCAAATATTTCATTAAAATCATTCCAGCTGGGAGACAGGTTAAGAGAAAGTTGAAGGAGTGAAAGGTCTCGCGCCCAAAAAAACTGGTCGGCGTCTAATACCAGCCAGAATGCATGTTTTTGTAAATAATGAAATTCTTTCCTGAATAAGTATTTAACTGAATGAACAGTACTCGTCCCGAATTGGTTATCCGGGTAAAACAGCATTTACCTTTGACAACTGCATTTCTAAAATTATTTAAACTTTATAACCTCAACAATTTATGTTTATCTAAGGCCTATATTTTTGACACTGACATAGCCCTTTAGTTGGCAAAGGGTGACCTTTCCGACAACCATATGTTGTGGTCAAATATTGTGGCTGTAACTGTACAAGAAGTGAAATGAAAGTTCAATGGAAAATGCGAGATAACTGTGTACATTGGGAGAAAGCAAAGAACATACAGTACAAGTATATCTCTGTACACAATCTACTAAACAAGCCAAACAAATCCTATCCAAGCCGCGCTTCTGATTTTTGAAGCCTCCTAAATCAACAACATTCGACATTTGAAGAAAAATTCAAAGAATTGCTATGCATCGTCGGAGAAAGCTTGTATGTGACTGTGTATTTGGCTGCGTAATAACTCCGCAATCTCTGTGGTATTCGAGAAATAAAAAAGTATAACCTTTTCTAGAAATAGGGCTCGTGTAAGATTGTACTTGCAGTATTCCATTCTTTCCACTCCATGTAAATTTCCTGTTCTCTTTACTGTGTAGTGTGAAAGTTCTTGTGAGATACTTTAGCAGGCATATATAAACCCCACAACAAAAACAAGAGACAATAACTCTATGAAAGTGAAAGATATCAAGAAAGTGAGCAACGGACTTTTTCAATATGCTGCTGCTGTCACCAATGGTTTGGTGGCATCATCCTTTTTCTCTGGGTATTTTCTTCGTTACAGAGAATACAGAAGGCTGACTTTGCAAACAACTGTACCGGGCAGTTGCTTCTATTACTTGGCCGGATAATAAGGTCTGTAGCGTACGTGCACGTCGGTATCTACACAAATTTTTGCATATATGATGCCGGCGTGTGGTGGTGTTGGGTGAGCGCTTTTCTCGAAATGGTAAGCCTCACAAATATGTGCTCAGATTCAAAATGTTTCATACTCCCCATCCGTTTCAAAATTCTAGTACAAAAAACGTATCTTACGTTGGGGGAGTACTTTTAACAACGGAAACCTACTTTGGAACGTAGTAGGCACTCTCACACACTATACTGACGACGACCAGTTAACAATCTAAGAAGGATTACATTTTTTCTTTCAGTGTACAAGGAAAGAATGGATTTTCCCATGTCAGACACAGATCCAACATGAAAACCAAGAAAACTGCTGTGCTTTCCGCTTTTCAATTCTTTCCGTTTCAGTCCTTTTGGGAAATTCTAGTTTTTACTTACTTTCTCCCTCTCTCTCTCGTTTTGGCATTTTCGCTTTATTTTCTCCGGCCTTGCTTTCTTTCTGGCTCTTATTTTTTCTCTAACGCTTTTTGTATTTTATTACATTTTAAGTGAAACCAACAACCTAAATATGTGTGAATAACGAAAGAGGGAACATCACCAACACTATCATCATTATCAGTAGGATTGGTGATGGCCGCCCTACAAAATAATATCTAAGCAAGTACCTATATCCATACGAATAATAACACTGCCGGTACTGCTACTGATAGCAATATCATTTCCTCCCGTATAAGTTGCAGCATTGCTTACTATTGTGTTTGTCCGGTGTAATAGCACAAACCCTTGAAATAACGAGGGATATATGACCATTAAATGAAAAAAGGCTTACGCTTTCTGTCTGGATATGAAATTGAAGACAACGAGAGAGAGAGAGAGAAATGGTGAAAAAACAAGCCGCTACAAGATTTTTTCTTATTCTTTACGTCATCGCACTTCCAAAAATGCATTTTCCCTTTTTCTCTCATATTTTCTCTGTTTGCGGCTTGGCTTGGTTTACTTGCACGTCGTGTATTTTATCAAATACTCGTCCTTTTATATCATATATCTTTCCTCTCATTTCTATTTTCTCTTCTCCTCCTCTTCCTAACTCCATTGTCGCTTCCGCTTTTCTAGTTTATTTCATAAAGTGAAAGTAGGAAAGTAAAAGTAAATACAGCCAAAAACGAGAAAAAGCTCAAAGCAACATGGTGCCATCATCATCATCATCAAATATGAGGAAAGAGTGTGGAACTCATCATCTCAAAAATAAATATGTGCAATAGTGATGATGGAAATGCAGCAAGCAGGATTGTAGCACCAGTGGGGCATGTGTGTGTGGTGCCATTTTCTCTCTTAAAAAACTGTAACCATATTACGTTGTATTGTTGCTACTAATATCACTTCATACTTCATCTCGTTTCTCTTTTTCTCTCTCTCTCTCTCTCTCAAAAAAGGGGGAAAGAAAATGTTTTGCCTTTTCTACTCTCTCGCCCTTGTCGTTACATCCTTTCTCCGTCACCATCACGACCCGTTCTTATTACTAGCCAGAAAATCATCAGCATCAGCATCCCCAACAACACAACGCAATCTAAACGAAACGCCAACAAAGAAAGGCAGCCGGCATTATTCAGCCATCTTCAAGTTGACAAGTTGGAATAAAAGCAAGTTTATGACATGTCCTTGAAAAATAAATAACGTTGCTGTATTGGTGCTGACTGGTTGTTTGCGGGAGATGACACTAACTCCAAATAAAGTGCAACATTCTCTTTTTTACTCTCCCTCCTCTCTCATCCTATTCCCAGCTCTTTTGCACTTTGGTTGAAACTTTTTTTCTTCGGAAAGGAAAGCCTTTTCGTCAAAAGTAAAATGTTGTATACAGAAAAAATGCATTACGATAAAAGCGTGCCACATGAAATATATCGCGGAGTAAAACACAAAAGGGGAAATAAGCTAATTCGGTTTATTCGCCCATAATTTCTCTTTTTATAGGTTTTTGCGGCTTCTTCAATTCTTTCGTTGGTTGTCTTAAAAACGGGATTTTTTCTCCCCGCTTGTAGTAAACACACATCTTTTTGTTTTATTATGCGTATCCTAAACACGCACATATTTATATGCATATATTATATGCATATATCCATATATTTATATACATGAACAATTTCACAACAATGTCAATACACTAAACACTCTGCAAAAGGGTTTAAAACCGAAAAAAAGTAATAAGCTACTTTTATATCTGCACATATGACAAGAATATACAGACAGTGTAAAAATGCCTGTATTGACAGGACAACAGTACTTTACGCACAGTTAAAAATAGGAATATTTTTCCCCTTTCCACATTTTTTTGCCGTTTCCTCATACAACGCTACATAGCCAGCATTTGTTTAACTCATTGCCTTTCTACTTTCTAGTGATCCTTTGCGACAGGAAAAAAAACTTTTTTATTACTTTTTTTCTCCGTCTTACTTAAAAGAGAAATAAAAGCTATTGTTGCGACTTGCGACGACGTCGTCGTTCTATTGTGCCATGATGAAGGTTTACGATAAAGCCGGCTATATAAGAAGGATGATAGGCTCGCATTATATTTTACTGCGTGCATGCAACTGCGTTTCCTCTTTTTTCCTCTTCTTAGTGATGAAAACCAACCACCATCAAAAATGGCTCTCCGATTCTCTCTCCCCCGTGTCTGAAATCTGTTTTTTTGTATTGCATATTATCTTGCTCACATTTTCCCTCTTTTTTGGGTGGTGGAAAGGCGCAACGTATACATATTTTACGACTGTTAAGAAGCTTTATCTTCTTTACACACTGATTTTAAGCAACTTCTGGAAATGTGCACTTTGTGATGCGTAAACGAGTGCAGCCCTTTTCTACGCGTAAAACGACGAGCAAATAAATAAATGACGGAGAATATGTGTGCGTATGTGCTGTACTCTCTCAGCTTCTTGTTCACTGGCTTGTGTTTGTCCATATGGCTTTCTACTGCTTATCATCTTGTAAGAGAGGAATGCGGAGTGGTCGTTTTGTTGTTGGGATATCATGGCCTTCTGGTCGGGGTAGACAGACGGGCAACAATTTCAATGGCTTATTGGCAGTAGTTGTAGAAGTAGTTGTAGTAGTAGGGGTAATCTAAGGAAACGGTATCATCAAGAATAACAACTGAAAATGACGACGACTACCCGAGAAAGTAACTATATCTTAACTTATGTGCTAGTATATATGGTGCAATACTACTTTTATGGAAGGAATGAGTACAAGTTGGTGAAGAGAACACTTTCCATATATTCCTTATATGTATTCCCGTGCCTTTTCGGCGAGGACACTGTGCCCAGTGATAAAAGAGCATTACAGCTTAAGCGAAAGTTTCTGAATGTAATGTAAGTAGGTAGGTAAATAATATGAGGATTGAGACGATATGTATGTAGGTATGTCTTTTGAGCTCATAAAGATATATCTGTATACAATCTACAACTTTTTGAATGAACCATCTCGTTGTGGACAGCTATTTGGAGAAATGCGGAGAGTGTGCTATCACGGGGAAATTAGCTGTTTGAGCAGCATATGTAGGTATGTGGTGTGCTATATAGTTTTATACCGTAATTGTGGATGAGCCTACTTCTATGACTGGAGAGAATTGATATTGTTGGGGGATGTGAAGCAGAGAGAGAGAGAGAGCCACAGACAAGGAGGGAAAGATATCCGATCCTTTCCCATTTTTGTATATTTCACCATATCTCACACGCAATTGTGTCGTTTACCCCATTCCGTGGCAAATAAAAGCGGAAAATGGGCTCAAATAGTGGTCGTCATGTGTGCAAGCATCTATCTGATTTCCTCGAATCGTCTGTATAAGTAAATGTCTGTTTATCCTCTGTGTAAGCATGAGATGACGAAACAGCGGTCGAAAACAAAAAAATGTATGAACTCTTTCTATTGTATGAATGGAGAGATGAAATCGAGAATCATTGTCAGCATTGTATATAGAAACGTATAACGTAAGTTTGTGTGTGTCTGTGTCTGTGGTTTTTATCAGTGTAGCATGTATCCATCCAAGCGTGGAAGAAACACACGCACCCATCATGGCATGTACACTGTCTTGACTGCAGACTTTGAAACGTATAACGTGTGTTTGTGTGTGTCTGTGTCTGTGGTTTTTATCAGTGTAGCATGTATCCATCCAAGCGTGGAAGAAACACACGCACCCATCATGGCATGTACACTGACTTGACTGCAGACTTTGTACCACGTATTTATTCTTTATTACAGAAACGGAAAGTTAGTGGATGGGTGATTCTTTTGGTCACTAGTGAAAGTTATACTGCTATCATGCGTGCTGCTGACCTTTCCTTCTTATAAACAATGCTCTCAAGTGACAGTCAACAATACCGTGTGTTCCTAAGCATTAGGACAAGAAGAGTGAGTCACATTCCGCAACGATAATATTACCTCAACTTTTCTGATTTAATCCGGCATTTAGTTGAATTGTTTGCTCTTCGATATTTTTATTACGCCCTGTTACATAAATACAAATCGCATAGGGTAACGGCGCGTGGTGTCTTTAACGACATTTTTTTGGCCGCACATATCTATCAAGTTCTACTTGGAGAGATAAATAGAAAAAACATTGCTGGGAAAATCTCTCTCGTCTTTACATCGTCTGTGGTAGTGGGTCTACTACTGGCTACGTACATTTATATCGTTGACATGATTGCTCCTTTTCCGCCCACGCGGTTGCCTCTCTCTCTCGTTGTATTTTTTCTCCCCTCAATAATCATTCATATTATACAACGACAAGCGGGTAATGAAATTTTCGGTTTGGCGTCCACCCCACACAAGGACAAACGATATAAAAACTTCCCACCTCCCTACTGAGACAAGCATTAATAAAACAAAGGTGTTTGCTTAGCGCAGTCATCGTAATCATCAACATCATCACCACCATTGGCGTTCTATGCAAAACGGCACCGTTATTTCACTAACTTGTTAGTCGTAACAACACCCAGAGAAAAAAGAATGTTTAATGTTGATCAAAGCACGAGAGAAGGTTGGGTAAAGGGAAATACAAATTCTAAACAGGAGAGATCACTAGGGAGTCGAAAACTGCTTTCTCTCTGTTTGTGGCTCTCTCTTTGAATGTATGTTTGTATGTCTGTAGCTTTTCGGCACACAGTTTATATCCTTTTATACTCACCTAAATAAACACAGTTTTGGTATGACAGAGGGAATAAATAGTAGTCGTTTGTATTGTTGTGTTTCATCTCCATTCACAGAAATGATATCTGTTTGATGTCTTTAGTGAAAAAAATAGAGAGAAGAGGGAGAATCCCTGAAAAAAGAAGTAGTAATCCTTCTAGGCAAACTTAGGGATGCATGTGAATTATCAAGTGAAAGGGAGAGAGAGGGAAAGCAGAGCATGAAGATTGGAATGAAAAAGTGTGGTAGAATGATCAAACAAATCCCACATATGTGTTACCGTGATGTGATTTTTCACATGCATCTTGGCTTTCATGTAATTCCAATTCCCGAAATGCATATACCACCGTATAGGGTGATATATACAGGGAGAGAAAGAAGAAAGAGCATAAACAAACAGACGCAATTACAGTATACCACAGTGAGAGTTTGTGTATGGAATGTTTATTATAGCAGCAGTGAGTTTTTTGCTATAAGCTCAACGGTATTTGCACACAAACACAACTAGTTAAAGTTTTAGTGTTATATTGTGCGATACGGTAAACTGCTTCAATTCCCTTCGCTTTTCACTGATTTCTCTCTCTCTCGCTCGCTTTTACTCTTCTCTTCACAACCGTTACACTTTTTCACATGATGACTTTTTTGGGTACTTTCCAAATGCATGAGAGAACACGCGATTTTTTACAGAGAGAGGGAGAGAGGAACAGAGAAAAAGAACTATATGCAGAGGAAGAGGGAAGAAAAGTTATCGAAAGAAAGAAAAAACAAAAATTGTTTGAATGCTGTATGTGTGTAACTTGGATTACTATGAGCTGTTTCTTTCTTCTTTCAATCAGTTGACAAAATTAAATGAAACAAACTTTTCCAATCTTTGAAAAGGGCTAAATTACGTTGGAATGGTTGAAATGAAATGATACACACATGTGTATTATTACTGCATGTTTAGTAGTGCATATTATGAAGTTATGTGCGAACTATGTATAAGCATCAGGGCATAGAACAAGGTATTTGCGTCCAATTGTAAATGCGTTGGTGCATATATGTATAAAAAAGCTTAATTTAGCACCGCCTTTGTTGTTGATGGAGATGGGGTTTAATTAAATGAAGTGCGTGCGGAGCAAATGATTATTGAAAATGTCCGTGATATACAAATTTAAAATAAAGGAAGTATATTTGTCATTATTCATTATACAGTGCGTCCTGGTTGTTTAAGGCACCCTACTTATTTCAATATAAGTTGAAAAGTAATTTTTTTCAAATAACTAACGAAAATTGTGAAATGCGAAATTAAAAAGTTAAACTTAAAATACAAAGCATTTATTTACGAATCAACAATCATAGTGCATTAACTACGGTGACTTAATCGTGTCGGACGCACTGCACGATGTACAACATAAGATGTATTTTTTTTGTCATTATTCATTATACAGTGCGTCCTGGTTGTTTAAGTCACCCTACTTATTTCAATATAAGTTGAAAAGTATTTTTTTTTAAATAACTAACGAAAATTGTGAAATGAGAAATTAAAAAGTTAAACTTAAAATACAAAGCATTTATTTACGAATCAACAACTATAGTGCATTACTACGGTGACTTAATCGTGTCGGACGCACTGCACGATGTACAACATAAGATGTATTTTTATATATTGTATTGTTATATTGAAGATATTCTCACAATAAACTGAACATGTCATAGATAATGTGAATCGTGTTGATGATGATGATATTGATGATTCAGATGATTGTCGGACTATATAACCAATTGTTTCATGTACATCATTATCGGTATCATCATCCTCATTTTTCTCCACGTCAAGCATCATTCTCTGTCCCAAAAACTACGAGACCCTGTGTACTTGCCCACGACGCGAATAGATCAAAAGTCGATATACTTTCATAATATACAAATGTAGAAACATAATATAGATACATACATGCATACACCAAAAGACTCAACCAAGTCATGCCTGTTTCCTGTCCAATCTATCTTTGCCTTTTTCCCTTTCCTCATCCTATCAACATCATCGTCCTCATCTCGAGCGTCTTTTTCTGTCTAGTAGCAGCAATAGTAACTGCAGAACACCGACAAAAGACGAAGCTGAAGCTTTAACTACATGTACTCACACCCGCAACATGTACCGCTTTCATCCCATCATTATAACTATATCTTCCCATTCACTCAGAAACAATAATACACCTCAAAGAAATGTACATTCTTACATATTTCACCGTCGTGCTATAAAAATCGCTTGAGGGGGAAGCAGGTTATCGCTCATAACGTATTTTCTCCACCTTCTATCAAAGAATCCCTTCGGATGTTCACAGCTTTCCCATCAGAATTCTCAATCATGCCTCAAGAAATTGAAATATTGTAAATGGGTTTTTCTGTCTTCCATAAAATCCCGAACTATAGCCTTCTATATCTTCCTCCCTTTCTTCTGTATACTTCTTTAGTTTTACATTTTCTAGCCACTTTCTCCCCTGGCATATGCCCATATACCTACATTTCATACCTTTCTCTTTTTTTATCTCCATCTATTTCCCCTACCTAAGTACACATTATTACCGAATGGCCCTGTATTCTGTTATTTTTTCTCCCATCCACTTTCTCTTTTTCTCTCCGTCTTTCTCCAACTTGTTCACTCAACGTCAAGAAATAGACAGACGGACAGTTTCACTTCACTTTTAAACTTGTACTCTTCTTTCTCTGCATCCACCCGCGTTCTTATAGTTTTTTCCTTCTGCCTTTTATTCTAAAAATGTAGAGATCAGAGCTCGCCTATTATCATATAAAGTACACAGTGTGCCAACCAGCTTTTTACTTTCACATTTCCCATGCACATTGGCAATGTGCGTCCCTACTACAACGAAACCCAACTCACTCACCCATACCCTTTTCCACTGGACTACCCGGTACCAGGTCTGGGGTATTACTTCTTCTATTGCTGTACTTTTCACAATGAGCTGACTTAATGTACTCTATGACTTTCTCTTCTTATACCGAGAGAACATTACGCATAAGTGGAATTGCAATTTTACCGAGTTTCTCTCCATATACTTGATATATAACATGCATTTTAATATGTATGCATGAATGCATTTATATTTTTTCTCTTTCTTGTATAAAAAAGCACACAATGGCCTTGCATGTGCTGTTATTAGTCGGAATGTTGTAATATACCGTGATGGGAAATGTGACCGGTGAAGGAGCATGTCGGCGACTTGTACCCCTTGCATTTTTGAGGCATCATCTGCTAGTCACTAGTGGTAAAAACCACTTTTACTCATGTCGCACTTTCCTCCTGCAGTACTGTAGAGGCGAACAAAAGCGAGCCCCAAAAAAAGCGCATAGCTACATTTTCTCTGTCTGCAAAACAAAAAAATATTATTCGTATTTCTCATCGTACAACGACATTCGGCATTTTTTAGCTAGTGATATGCAATGAAACGCTAAGTTCCTCTACAACCTGACATGTAGTCGACAGAGCCAGAAGAGAAGAGAAGAAAAGGTTGTGCAGGGAAACAAGATAAAAAAGCGTGTTTTCTGCAGTCATGTTATTATAGTGCAACATCTCTCTCTCTCTCTCTCTTTCCCCAGAAAAAAGGCCAGAATTTTGGTATGATTCATTCAAGTGCATAGTTTTCTGCGATCCTGCTGTAGCCTATGAAACAAGACGCCATGTGGTGCACCAAGTGAGTGTGTGTGTGTCCATGTGTGTCTGTGTGTATATACCTTAAAAATAAGCCACCATAACAAAAAGCACCTGACTTCAAAAAAATAGTACATTATAATGCGGAAAATAGGAAAGCGAGAAAAATATGCTGGAAAATGTTATAAGTAATGCCAACATTATGCACTACTTCCTCTTCTGTCGTTGAACAAAAAGAAAAATGTAATACGAAGCAGCAGGACGTGTGTAGTTGTATCATCTTTTCTTGTTCCTCCAATTTGTATAATGTGTGCAGTTATAAAAGATGAATATTTTTTGATACACTACTTTCTCTTCTCTTCAACTAGACAGAGAGTGTGTCGTGTCCCAGGAGGGCAAATAACAAAAAAATGAATACAACAAAAAATTATACGACGACTTTATTTATTAGAGAATTCTTTCCCACTATCAGGTTTATGCTATTCTGTACCCCTATTATCCACAGATGTGCGCTGTATTCAAGAAACAAGTTCAAGAGATGACAAAATTTCAAGTCAGAAAAGCGAACTTTAGAATATGCAAGTCCATCATATCGTCAAAGAAAATTGGTAAAACACGAACAAGATTTTTTTCCCCGCCACGCTTCAAAATATAATGTCTTTTTAATTTCTTATAAATATTCTTAGTTTTTTCCCATCATGTAAATTGACGATGAATCTCCAATGGGCCTGGGACAGGCTCATATTGTTCTCTTTCCACTCAAAAGATTTTAAATACTTATCATATTTCTGGAGAGAAAAAAAGTGTTATGATAAATGACAAGTAAACCCGCAATTTTTAGAAGCTTTATATCCCTGTTTTCCTTCTCTATCTATATGCATGTGAGCTCCTTACAAGCTTACTTTGAAAATAAAAATCCCAGTATTAAATCCGCCCTCTGGTTTCTCTCACTTTCTGTTCAATCAGCTTCTCTCTCTTTCCAATTAGGTGTCTCTACTTTAAAGGGATTTTCATGTAATCATTAGCCTGATCAGAAGCTATTGATTACGATGCATTGAATCTTGAAGAGTTCAAAATATTTTTTCACTCATGTGGAAGCCATTAGATCCCGCTGTTGCTGAAGCCTTTCTCTCTCTCCCTTTCTGGTAGCTTTACATCTTCAAATAAAAAATACTATGGAAAAGCCATCAGTAAAATAGCTGCTGCTGGAACGTCTACCTACACATAATATTTCTCTAGATATATCGTTCTTTTAGCTCGTCGCACATTACGGCGCTGTGTTATAATAATAGACGTTGGTTGTGAAGAAAACGTGAAACTCATAAATGCATCTGTGCTTATACACCATTGCCGAGTTTGTAGAGTGAATTCGAGAGAAAAAATAGCTGTAGATTCAGAATCAACAATCCATTTTCTCATCCCGTGTATTTCGGTGATGCTTATGCCGATAAAAACTTTACATATACAATATCATTACGTAGTGAATATAATCATAATGATGGTGATGCTGATGTGGATGATAGCGTGAGGATGATGTGAGAAAGCAGTCATGTGCAAGAAAGAGGAAATGAAAGAGTAAGTGAGTCGAAAGGCTGGAGCGATTTTTGGAACAGGAAGTCGTCCATCATACCTAATATTCTTCAGTCTTCTCCTTCTCCATAATAATAATAACAATAATAATAATGTAGTCCTCGTGTTAGCTTTCATCCTTTCTCCACTTTTTTGTAAAGAACCTGGATACGTCCTGCTGCTTTTGCTGCCGTGTACCAAGGAGATAACCTCGACGCTTAAAATGGCTGAAAGCAAGCGGTGAGGAGGTAGAGAAGTGAGAGCTGCTTCTCTATTTGGCATCTTCTCTAATAACATTATCATCGTCATCATTATCATATTATAATATACTGATTTATGCTACTTCAGAGAAAGGCGAGAAAGCAAGACTACAAAGATCTTCAGACAGGGAAAAGAAATTTTAAGATATGGGGTGTTTGCTTGTTGAAAATGTTTTTTAAAGAAAATGGAGGAGGTGTAGGGGGTGGAAGGTAAATTTTCGTATTAAAATTGCTACCGGAGAAAATCGTTTCTCAGTACTTAAAGTAATTTGAGGGGGGCATATTGGGAAGATACATGAAAAATGATGAGCACACAATCTTTTCACACTTTTTATAAAGAAATGTAATATGCACGTTTGACAGATATAATTTCCAAAAGTATGGTATATACTTTTAAAAATCTTAAATGTTTATATACCTTTCTAACGCGATGAAAATTTTATGTAAAGTGCGTACTGATTAAAAAATAGAAGGAAATGACTGATGTATTAAAATGCGTACGAGCGAGAGAAGAAAGAAGGATAAAAAATCCTGTAAAAGGATGTAACGTTTTACAGCAGAAGAAACTTCCTTTCTCTTTAACGACTTTCGAAAGTTACAAGAATGTCTGCTTGATTTTTTTGTTTCATGTCTGAAACGAAGGAAGCCATTTAGAGACGGCACACGTGACAGTTAGTTTTCTTGTGATAATGAACAGTTCAGTGAGTAATTATACTATTTCCTGGGGGAATACACGTCATTCTCTTGTAAGTGAATCTTATTTTCATTGATTGTGTGAAAACTCTTATTTTCGTCAAGTTTTCCTTCCACTCACATATTTTTTGTTTTCCCAACCTAAAAGTAAGTTTGACAACAATCTCGTTTGTCGGAAAATAAACTTGTAGCATCCCGATTCCCGATGATCCTGTCAGAATCCAAATACATACATTATGAGCTCAGCTTTCGTTAACTATTCTGAACCGTAACCCGGCTAAAAATAAATCTCGAATTTGAAAATATACCACTCACAAACACAACCTCTCTCTAAAGAGAAAAACTCTCTGTATGCTCCTACTACCACAACCACTTTTTGCTACTTTCTCCAAAAAAACCAGCAAAAAGCAGCACATCCCTAATCAGACCAGAGATTGTGAGGTAAGCTAATTTGTAATGATTCTTGATACGGATTCCTTGTCGGTACGTTTGTTGAAACGAGGAATTAGGGTCCTCTTTGAGTCTACCCAATTGCTTACCACATGTACTTCAAAGAAGCGGATTGGAAGCTACCAAAAAACTTGCTTGTTCCATTCTCCCATTACAAGATCTCTTTATAACGCTAGTACTCTAAAAGTGTTAAAGAAAACATACACCTATACCTATCTACACAGTTAGACTGCCAAAAAAGAAAAAAATGTAGTAGTAGTAGTAGTTCGACGCCACTACTGCCTTGTTATTTATACAGAGCTTTCGATAATGGCAATCCAACCAAACAGCATCATCAGCAGCATCCACAAAAGAAAAAAAGGAAAAGCGTCTTTGGTAGTTTCTCGATCGAACCTACTTAACTTCAGAATCAGCATCAGTAATCAAAGCAAGTTTATAAAGTGCAGCACTACTCCTACTACTAACGAAAATTGCTATATAATATGCCTATAGTGAAAGTATAACTTTCTCCGTGAAAAGTAAAACAGCAGCGGACTAGAAAGCCACGGAGCCGTGTAGTAAGTAGTCTAGAAAGCAGATTTGTTGGGATGTATACACATATTTTTAGGGCCGAATTTCTTATAAAAACTTTTTCCTCGTGCATTTTTTGAAGGTAAAAGCTTAAAAGAAATGATAGAAAGAGAAAAGGAAAACTTCTGTTAGATTTTTTTCTTCGTCCGCCTTTGCTGTTGTGTAGAAGTAGAAAGAAAAAATGAAAATATCCGTAGGTAGTCGGTAGTGCAGTGTATATTTAAATACAGGAATAGTTAAGTGTGTACGTACCATTGCGTATTGGTGCGGAAATTCAAAGTTGTGTAAACTTGCAATACCAATCAAGACATCAGGAAGAAAAGGAAATCGCGTTTAAAAAACAGATTGCCGATTTGTGTTCATCGTTTGGAAATATTAAGTAGTTTACAAGAGTTTTTTGTTACTAGTGTAGCGTCGTGTCTGTGTATTTATGTGCTCGTTTGTACAGCAAATCCACATCTTCATGAGGGCAACACCGATTTCCAATAAATGTAAATGTTTTATTCTACCGAAATTCATGCCTCTAATAGTTAGATAGCTCTGTACATTCGCCGTGAAATTTCATTCTCAATTTAATTGCCAAGTAGTACACCGTGACGTCGCCTACTTCTCAGCTGTGTAGAGAATATAAAAGTCTTTCCATCATTTTTACTTTGTTGTGAAGTTGATCGGAAATATTGTATGTAGTAAACTTTATTACAGAAAGATATTATGACAGGCAAATATAATAGGATGTGTATATAGCTACAAAGTTTACTGAATCAAAAATATAGTACATGTAGTCAAACAAAAAAATCTTTTCCAAAAGTTAATAATGTTCTTTGCTTTCTCTAAACTTTTTCATTTTTAAGAAAGTATCTAGTATCTCCATTGAATGGCATCGGGAGAAGAAAGTTGGAGAAAATCCCAGAGAAAAAGCGACTACGTGTGCAAACTTTCCAAGGTGTAAACGATAACAAATGCACGCACTGATTTTTTGATTTTTGATTCGAAACGCTACCGCCGTTCAACAAAGGAAAACTGTGTCACGTGGTGTAACCATATTCAAACATCCTTTTCTCTCGTTTCACTTTATAAAAAACGGTCATTATTTACTGCCTGTAAGTTACTTCTCAAAATAACAGCTACAAGCTCTAGCTTCTAAGAAAGTAGGATAAAGTTTCGCGTCTGACTTTCTCTCTCTCTCTCTCTCTTAGAAGAAAACCGTTTAATACCTACCGCATTTGATTATGGATTTGCCGAAAGAGAAGAACTATGTAACCATCAATTTTGTTGTTTTTTCCCTTCTGTGTGTGTGTGTGAACAAATAACTTGTCTCATTCCTTTCATCTTTTCTCTCAGTAAAATATTTTATTTTTCTTCCTTCCTGATTCCTCTTTTAACTTTCTACTTCTTTCCTCTTTTTACTAACTCGGAGTGGGTGTATGTGTTCATATTTACTATACCGTCCTGAGAACCTTTGTGATTTTCTCATTTTTCCTCCAGTCAACCAACCTCCTGTTTTCCTTTTTTACTTTTATGCGTGACTTTCCGGAAAAAAATGATATGATGATGTTGATGGATAGAGTAAGTCAGTAAGCAGTGACAGGAGAGAATTTGTGTGTGCTGTTGTACACAAAAATAATGTGTGTACGAGCTGAGCTTGGGCGCTTGTTGATATATTCTTATCCGCCTAGATATTCTTTAACGCAATATTGGGCTAAAGTGAGTTAAGCAAATGGACCTGCTATGTACTGCTATTTTTATGTTTCAGTTGAGTCCTTTCCTTTCAGTTTAACTGACTCACATAAAGACGACGACGGTGAAGTATTAGTGGGTTGTCATGTGTGTTGTGCTGTTTGTGTGTAGTGTCTTATGAGCATTTGTACTTGTAGTGGTACGTTATTAGAATTTTCGCATGAATGAGTCAAGTTCCAATTTATCTGTCTTTTTTCGGGACACGTATGCTACTTTCCGCTTACTTGTCTCCCCGCACTATCGTCGGGTGGGTGCGCACGAGTAGGAAAGGAAAAACGGTGAACTTGCAGCTAAGTATAATAGTTTGTTTACCTGTTTTCGGTGTGTATATGCGTATTGGTTACGTTAGAAATAGGCATATAAGTGGTCTTTCAAATGTAAAAATGGACCACTGTTAACGTTCAAGCGATACCAGGCAATAAACAATGTAGTTACTTTTGAAGAAATGGGGAAAATGTAATTGTCATTGAAATCTAAACATTTTTTGTGGCATTCAAAATCCAGGATTTGTACATTCAAATTTTTTGTGTAAACCCTGGCGAGTTGTTTTACAACTTTTGTTTTGTGATGCTTCTGCCTTTACTAAAGTCTTGATACAACTGAGAAGGAGGCATGGCTAAAACCTTTGTTTTTAACATTAAATAACCACAAGTGGTTAATAACGGCTTTAAACGGTTTATAGTAAAAAGCGGTTATCCATATGTACAGTGGTGCATAAAGTCCAAGCCATAGAGTTACTGGGGCAATATGCATTTATACATGTAAACGGTTTTGACCACTAACCATTTTTGATCACGGTAACGTGATTTAAACGCCCATTTAAAACCAGACCAGACCGTTTTTTGTCAAGTAACCGTCATAAACCAAACATATGACTGCTGAAAAGTGGCAGGCATCTGGTATTAACGTTTTTGACTAAATTTTGTATTCAATGGGAGAGTATGCAGCGCCATCTATATTTTTCGTCTTATGCCCATTTAAGTTGAACGGAATCTTGATGTATGTAAACATGCTCTCTATTGAAAAATTAATCTTTATGTCTCCTTTTTTCCCAGAACAAACTCATCCGTCATCATTGACATTTCCACTTTATTCTTTGACAACACGCCATATTTCACAGCTGTTGTTGCCATTCTACTTTTCCCTTGTCCAAGACCGATTGTAATGATGATGACTGTTCTAGCTGAACTTGGATCAGAAACTTCAGTTCATTTGGCAGGGCACGTCAACGCTCTTTGAAATAACAGCTTACTGTCCATTACACATCCATCCATGGAAACACATTCTCTTAAAAGAGTTTTTCTCTCTGTCTCGATTCAAATCTGGAGAAAATTATTCCAGAGTTGATGTGTGTACATATTTGCCACAATTCCAACCAGTTGGTTAGAAAAGGTGTTTACTTGGTATTTTGAAGCTGTAAATTTTGTAAAATTTTATTTAATCTTGTCAACAACGCTAACTGGATCTGCATAGGTAGGTATATTACCCAGTATCATAGTCCCTGCGAAAATTACCTCTCTGGCTAGTAAACTTTCATGGTTATCTCCTTTGCTTTACAGTGTGGCTTAACTCAAACTTCCCTGGTAAACTTAATCTTCTCTTATGCTCTAAACAGTTTTTAATCGTAAAGTTTGAGCTTCTCTCGAGAAAAGTTCTGGTTTTCTCCGGAACATTAACGTCAAAGGGACAAGAACACACACTCGCGGTGGCACATTTTTTGATTACATAATTCAAATCAATAAGACGATCAAGAGCCGGACCCATTGATCCATGCAAACAAAATCTATACTGTCAAAATCACCTAGACTTTTAAAATTTGGTGAAATCACATCGACAAGTATATTATCCTGGAATTGGACAGACAGAAACTGTGCTGCTTTCACAACCATTTCTGATTTGAACCACTGCTGATTTCATTAAAAGGAAGTAATTCTACCAAGAACTTTTTTTTATTTTTTTGTCTATTTGGCGAACCGGGTAATTTTGCCAGGCAAAACAATCACTAGTAGTACCCGGACTTTTGTGGCCGAATAAAAGTTAAAGTTATTCATAACAGTTTTACGTCATAACTTGTTAGTTTAACCTAATTCTTCTCTTGGTGTACAACGGATATATAAAACCCGGGAGGAAGAATACGAAATTGTTAAGCGCGCGCGGACAGAAAACAGAAATTGCCATACAACCCACCAAAACAACCGGCAGAAGAAAAGAAAGTTGGCGAAAAGAAAAGGACGGAAAAGTGCAGGCGAGCATTACGTACAAAAAGCTAATAGGCAAACAAACACAAAAGAATCACAGAGAAAATGAGAGAGCAGCCGGTCCAAAAACTGGCAAGCAGGCAGTTGTGGTAGTACTATCAGCAAGGCAAAAACAAATACAAAGAAAGCGCCAGATCATTTCTTCGTAGCGGCGCGCGTACACCAAACAAAAATTTCTTTTAACTTTCTTCCGGCTTCCCATAAGCATATCCTCCGCATCTCTTTACTTTCTTCCTCGTCTTCACCGACTTGTTTGAAAAGTTGCTTTAAAACAGTGACGTACTTTTTTCTCCTTTTTGTCTGGGCAATAATCACCACGAAGCGTTCATGAAGACTTTCTCTTTTCTCCTTTCTCTCGCTTTCCCCATTCTATTCATTACTTCCTGCCACCACAAAATATCCCGTGTACATGACCCTTTTAAAGACTTTTTCCCTTTTCAAACCCCAGGGTAGTAATTTTTAGGACCACATAGTAAACTCTTTTCTCTCTCTCTTTGGCTGTTATAGTAATGTACCTTGTTCTCAACTCGTACCATAGAGAAAAGCTCAGTACCGAGTATTCAGCAGCAGCGCCATACCCAAACCAAAGAAGAAATTGAACACGAAGAAAAAAGGAGACGCATTTTAAACAGATTCACGTCCGCATGTACAATTTCTTCTTTCAACTGCATAAACTTTCACCATCACCCCACCACACGACCAGTATAACATGTACTGTTACTAGTAGTTCTCATCATCCTCATGTTTCTGTAGCCTATACGATACGTCCGCTTTTCCTATTATTATTACCCAAAATTCACCCCATATACATAGTTACACTGCGCCTGTTTTATCCTTTTCTCTCTCGTGTCTTCACTCTTCACTCCACTGATCTCTTTGGTCTATCTACTTTCACCATTACAACACCATCATCATCATTCGCCCATTTATTTCATTCATTTATTTTTGTACTGGAAAACCGTCTTTGTATTTTAGCTTATGCTCTGTCATAATATATTCGAAACTTGTGTGTGTAACACACATTACCACCACCACACATTGCCGCACCATACATTTTTATGACGGAGTACGTGTGTTGAAGAAAAGAAAAAGAGCAGCACCAGTCTATGAAGCAAACCGGCAGCGTCTTTAACTGTTTCTCTCATAATAGAAAAAAACCAAAGCAGTTTGGCGGAATATAATGGGGGAAATCACTTGTGTGCGTGTATACATGGATATAAAATGTGTGTGGTAGTGCTGGTGTCTGGTATGCTACACACAACATTCAACTAAGGAAATGAGGGATAAAAGAAACTTTTTTTGAAAAAGTTCAAAACTTGATTTCCTTCTCGTAGTTTTATACTTTCCTTGGGTGTAATCTGGTTCGTTTTTTGGCTTTTTCTTTTAACCTCACTCCTCTCCTCCGTTTTCTCTTTCAGCATTTTTTGTAGTCTTGCGTAACAAAGTGTACAACGCTTTTGGTTCGGTCACTGAACATGAACGTGCTTATAGGGAAAATGGGATCTACGGGAAAATTTACGAATGTTTATATGGCGAGTGCAATAATAATAATGAAAATCGTACGGTATATATGCCTTTATGGTCTTTTCCGTTATTATTACTTTTATTATTGTTCTACTTGATTTTACTTACTATTTCTGCTCAAGCATTTTTTATTATGTTTAATTAGTTTTACGGGATTTTGAACGAGTTTTTCCTCCCTGGTAGAAAAAAAATTGGATGTATATACTTGTACAGCTTATACATTTGCTTGTATGCATATATATTTTTTCCTTTTCTTTCTGCTAACTTGCAGGACTAATTTAGTCAGGGTGATCAATAAATTACTTGGTGGCTTAGCCTAAAGAACTCGAGACCCGAGCTCAAATTGAAAAGGGAGAAGTGAAGCAAGCTAATTATTAACGTTCTATTTTAAAATCCATTACATAAATCCCTACCTTACGTATTCTTATGGTATTAGTGTTTAGGTAGCCAAAAAGTCAGATATATTTAGTTGAAATAAACGCACAGATTTTCTTTACGGTCTTATTTTGCCAAAAAATTGTTTTTGTTCTATTTATTTTCTCTGCGTAAGCATTTTTCTGTTGGTCGTTTACTGTGTAGTGGATTCTCTCTCTCAACCTCGCAACCTCTCTGCCTCGTTCCCCATTATTGTCCAGTCAAGTTGATACCACGATAAACTGCTAATAATGCCCGTTTACTTTCGCCGATGACAAGTTTATGATATATGAACAGGATAAATCATTACTTGTTCTGGTCAACTACACACTTTTGAAATGAATGGTAGAATGGAGTCACATAATATCCACCTTTTTCTTTTTCTATCTGGTTTTTCCAATTTTGGTGGAAATTACGAGAGAATCGGGTAGGTAGGCACATAAAATAGTAATGGCCGTAGTGTTTACAAGGGCCGATAAGAAAATCATGGTCACCTTCTCTCAGAGAACGAAAACCTTTGTGTGTGTGAGTATATGTGTAAATGAAAGCAATCAGACAAAAAAAAAACATGTAAAAGCTGCGCTTCGCGTTTCCTTCTCATATATGACATCACACTTGTCCTCTCAATATATTTACACTAGCTCCGCTAATATTTTGAGAATCGCCTTTTTTCCTTCCGGTGAAGCCAAATTACTGGTCACCATTACAAACCGCACTCACATACATTAAATGGACACATCAAGCGGTAGAAAAAAGGAGAAGGGGAAAACTTCAACGTTTCCCTCTCTCTATCTCTGTGAAACATTTTACGTATCTGTAACAATGTTTGTAGCTGTGTGGTTTACTTGATATATATACCAAGCCGTCATGATGTACCTAAAAATACGTTAAGACGGGGTTAGTTGTTGCTTTTTATAGCTTGACTGCTGCTATTTCCCCCTTTTTTCCCGTCTGTCTAAAAGAGCGAACAGTGCGAAAGAGAAAAAAAGCAGGATACCCTCTAGATATTTGTCTTAAAGGAGCCGTTTGTATCACGTAAAGTACGTGGCAACATGAAAATATCTTATCTTTCACCACCCTCTCCTCCCTTCTCATATTAGCGTCCTCCAGATTTTTTTCGGGGGAAACACATACACACACTCACTACCTATTATACACGCAACCAGAAACAGTATGAAACGACGACCTTCCAGAAGAAGAATAATATATTATTCGTCTAGGTACATTTACTGTCGTCGTTGTCGTTGTGGTAAAAGTGCACTGCTAAATTACGGCTGCGTTTTGTTGAACTTGTCTTTGAATTCCTTTACGTGCGACTGCACAATAAAAAAGGGAAAGGTTAGTGTACCTACAAGCGAGAGGGTATCCTTGTTTTGACAGGGCCGTGGACAGACTCCAAATCATTCCTGGAGTAAACAGTGGTATTTTCTTGGGCTATTAAAGCAAATGCTACACAAGAGTTAGCAGTAACAGTGAGAGAAAGATGTGTTTCAAAGAAAACGATTACTGCAACGTGTTCCCCGGCCTTTTGTTCCTCTGCTGCTACTGCGTGCGAGGACGACCGTCTTCTATTATTTCGGGTATGTCTGTGATGAATGCAGCTTATTTTTATTATATCTTTACCCAGAAAACCCGGGTATTTTCTCTTTTGGTCAGGCTACTTACGCGAAGCCATTTTCGCTGACCAAAGTATGGGCATCATTGTTCAGAAATGTGGAGTCATAATCCCACGCAGGAAAACCTTTCGCTGAGGAAAATGCCTTTTTGCCACAAACAGGACATAATAAAAGTTAAGTAAATGCAATCCGTGGGGCATTCAAGGGCAATATCTTTATACACCAGAAAGAAACGAAGGAATGCACTTGGAGCAGCTGCAGCACACACACACACACACACAGCTCATAACAATCCAATATTGCAGCATTCCATTCTTATGTATCCACCAGTTAAAAAATGTGGTTTTTTCTTATGGCCCGTCAAAGATATGAAAAAATGGAAGAGGGACGCACACAAGATACATTTATAAACCGGCAGCAGTGTATAAGAATAATATGCGTGTTGCCTACGTATTTGGATTTGTAGTCAGTTCCATTTTACCAGAAAAACCGAGAGAGAGAGAAAAAAACGGCAACTTGTGTACATGGTAAGACTTTGCTAAAGGGAAAAAGGGAGAAAAAAGGAAAGAATAACGTGTAAAATGTTGAAAAGAAAAGGGAAGGAAGGAGTCAAGCCAAATGGCATTTGACAAAGGTGGCTTTAACGAATTCAATGGCTTGAGGCAAACGGAGGGTAAAGAGACACCCAAATAGAATGGATATTTAATGGATCATGGCAAATCCTCAGAGCATCCAACGGGAGAGAATTTATCCATCCTTCTACAAAACCCAACTTAAGTCAACTTGCTACACCCCATCGCTGCTGATGTTCCATATAAAATGCAGAAATAGTGTTTCTTCTCTCTCTGGGTATATAACTGTGAAAATACAAAATCTGGCCCACAAACTGCCGAATATGAACGCAAACACTGTCAAATGCATATTCAGATATTGCGTCAACGTGGCAGTAATATATCATCATCATACGGATATGCTCATATACAAATGTGGGCATGTCTTTACAAAATGTAAACGGTTTACATTACAACCGGTTTATTTAAGGAGAAAGTGCCCTGCCCAGTTTGCTTTTCTTCTGCTTTCTCCTACTTTCTCTGGTACCTACTTTTTGCTTACTTAAGATACTTTTTGCTTGCCTGCCTGCCATGTGACTTGACTGACTACTTTGCTTCACGATTTACCTTTCCTTCTCAGCATGCCATTCTCTCACTCAGCAGACCTTCAGGGAGAAAATAGAAAGCTAGAGAGAAAGGTCTTCGAAACTAGCATTTTAACTTGTACAACTAATACTCCTTTTTTCTTTTTTAACCAAAAAAGCAGAAATGAATCTGTGAGGTCGTTTGTGTGCCGGTCGGCGAAATGTAGATACGCAAATGTAAACATTCCGTGCAGGCATTGAATGTCAGGATAAATCTATGAATAAAACTGCCGCCGTCTGTTTGAGTGGCTGAGAATATATATGAGGTGAGGTTGAAAGGGACCTTTTCAATATACCTGCTAGATAGTATAGTAGTGTGTGATGGCAGCAGCAAAAGACAGGTCGGGATGATAAGATGACGATCATTATACTACCTTGTGTACATACCTGACAACGTTTCAAGATCCCTCTGTAACCTTTTCAGTTTGCTCTTTTTGCTGCCGGTGGCAAAATTCCGAAAAATGCTTGCATCACACATTATACCCCCACGGTAGCAGAAAAACGGGAGTAAACATGAACCAACATGGCATATCTTAGCGAACCATCATCGGCCCGTTTACCGATTCCTTTTCATTTTTTAAAGTTTTCTTTCACATTTTTTTTCGCACACAAATAAATTGTCCATGCCTGATATATATAACGATAAGACAACCGAAAAGTGCACAAGAGTACACGTGAATTACCCAAATAAATACACGGCGGGCAAACTTCTCCGTTTTAAAAGAGTTTTGATGCTTTTGCTATTTTACCTCTCTTTGCGCAAACAAGCCGTGTAAGAAAAACGGATACTTTTTGAAGAGCTCTTTAGCGGGAGAGGAGAACTTTTTCAAAGAAAGGGAGATATTACTTGTGCAAACTTACAAGAAGAAGGGGATAATATGGAAAGAGTATTTAACATGGTTTCGTGAGAAAATATAGTGGTTGTTGAAAAATGTAGTGGAGTGGCGGAGAATAGAATAAAAAGGTAAGGAAAACAACCCACACAAAGTTTAGCAAAGGATTTAGGCCAATTTCTTTGGGTTGTCGGAGATTTATCTTTTCTACAGGATATATTGGGATAAGTATTCTCTTTTCTCCCGCTCTTCTTTCTCTATCATACGTTTCTCCTTTACGAATTTTTGAATATCTTTTGAGTACACCTATCTAAAATCCCGACGTAATAATGTATACGTAACACAAACTTACAAGAAGAGGTAAAAGGAATACAAGATAAGACGCAAATTTTTCCCTAGCTTTCTCCTCTTTTCTCCAGGTTTCTCTCGTTTGTCTACAAAAGAGCATTACCGCTACTTAAACCAGAGACTACCAGTGAAGGATAAACTATTTTTTAAAGGAGTAAAAAAGACAGTTTACAAGAAGGATTTTTTCTTCTTGTTTGTGGAGTATGTACTTACAATATTACTGGTTCAGAGAGAAAAATATTTTTAAGAGGAATTACAAAGACAGAAATGCCAGGTTGTAATGTTTTGCTTAACCATATTTTTCATTTATTTCCTTTATTTGTTTAACACAGCTTGTATTTAATGATTTTTGACATTTTCAAAAGGGCCATTAAGAATTTAGAAATATGATGAGGTAGAGTATCCGTCTTTCTTTGTCCACCTTTTTTGATACACCTTTCCCCTCTCGGTCTCTTTTTCTCAGAAATGTTACAAAACTAAGGATATTTTTGTTTCTGAGGAAAATAATAGTAACAGTAGAAGTAGTTACGGATAATAACCATCATGATCATTAGAATCATCGTCAGTCCACACGAACGAAATGAAAAACTACCGGTGTGGTTTTTCTTCTTTATTTCACTTTCCTCCTGCCTGAGTTGCTTTCTCCCTACTATGTTGCATTTTGTAATTACACGGTTGTGGTGGTGGTAGCAGCCCTGTTACAACATGCCCTTCTTCCTTTTCTCTCTGCCTTTCTGCCACTTCTTATTCTTCTCAATTCTCTCTAGCTCACCGTTAAATCGACTTACATTCATGACCGTATAATATTTTTTTTCCTGCTTCTGGCCGAAAGGACACCCGGATACAGGAAGAAAAAGGATACGGATACCCGACCGTTGTGTCTTCGTTCGTCGTCATGCTGTTCTCCGTATTTTTATGGATGGACTCTCTGAAGGGACGTGTATTATGGGAGTAATTATATTAAAAGGAGGATCAAACGAAAAGCTCAAAATGGGAGAGGGAAATAAAAAAGGTAAAATTTTGCGGGGGATTTACTCTTGTTACCGGAATCCCTATCATCTTTGTCAGCAGCTGCAGTAGCGGTAGTGGAGATAGTTGTGCAAGCAGGACTAATCTAATGAGAATTAGTTGTACGTAATCGAAAGGATGGAATGGAGGAGAAAATGAGCATTCCCTTGACAAAACGAGATCGTATGTGTGTGTATTGCTAGGGCTTATGTGCTAATATAATCAACGGTTTTAACGAAAAATCTCCCTCCTCTCTCCCACACACACATTCGTACACACAGACACACAATGCTCCCGTGATTAAAGGAAAATTAAGTTTATCCCTATAAACATACATGTTTAATTGCGCCATATTTTCTATCTCTCTTTCTACACCTACTGCCCAATTTCAAAACATTGCCATTTTGTTTTTTGGCCAACAGACAAAAATTGTAAATTGCCCGGTTGGATACCCCTGTGCCATCCAAGGAATTAAAAGCTTGCCCTCTCTCTCTACTTCTTCTCTCGTCTGTCAGATAGTAGTGATGAGCAATGAAGAGAAAAAACATAAAAAGTAGACCAGAAATTTTTTGCCGTTTGTATTTCAACATGTTCCACACGTTTCTAGGAGGCTATTTGTAATCCAACAAAATAATTTGTAGGTAAAATCCTGAATCTTGTAGGTTTTGCATGTGTGATGTAATGTGGAACGAGAATGAAAAGAATGCTTCGTGTAAGCTTTGTAATCCAAAAAAATAATTTGTAGGTAAAATCCTGGATCTTGTAGGTTTTGCATGTGTGATGTAATGTGGAACGAGAATGAAAAGAATGCTTCGTGTAAGCTCATATAATATGTATCTGTTTTGCTGGTAAGTGGACGGTTGGGTTTCAAAGGTTGTTGTGAAACATATCAGTGTCTATTTTTCGGCCTAACACAACACCGTCAACCATTGATGGCGAGGAAGCTGCTGATAGTAGCGGGCTGTCAAGAAGGGGATGTATACATGGATATAAATTGTATACCGTTTTCTCTCTGTGTATGTTGTTGATGAAAGCGGCGCAAGTTCTGACTGAAAATGTAATGAAAGAATCAAAAGAACCAACAACTTGGTCCCACGGGAGACGAGAACGGAGCAATCATCTCAATGAAAAAAGTCCATGTTTTCCAGTTTTCCGGGATGATGATGATGATGTGATGGTGAGGCTATTAATGCCGTATTATGCCAAGTAGTATTTTTTCTGCTTAGGTCCCAGGCTGGACGTACACTATGTATACCATCAGTGATTCGTCAGAATTTTTCATCTCTTTCCACTTTCCCTGGAGAAGGAAATACGGGGCATTATTGGGAGTAAAAAGGGGGCTATCATCAAACGCATCACAGATCTGGGAAGTTTTTTTTCAAGCGGGAGATTCTTTTTTAGGCATCGTACCACCAATTTAATTTTAGGGAGTAGAAGTAGAAGAAAAGACAAGAAGGCTTGCGTACAGAGAGAGAATGTGTTAAAGACAAAAAGACAGGCGACCAAGAAAAAGCTAGGTTGCACGTTTTGAAGATGAAATAAATAGGAGTTATTTCTGAATGTAGAAAAGAAGCGCGTGGGAACGTGGGGGAGATTTCAAATTAAAAATAAGGAATAAGGAAGTATTGTAAGATTAAAATTGTTGTTCAACAGATTCATGCCATAAAAACTATCTAAGATACAATTAGATGCT
The DNA here is from genome assembly GCA_027744295.1 of Callyntrura guangdongensis. NCBI lineage: Eukaryota > Metazoa > Arthropoda > Collembola > Entomobryomorpha > Paronellidae > Callyntrura > Callyntrura guangdongensis. The sequence goes on along the minus strand of JAHZNB010002153.1, from coordinate 2,268 downwards.
TTGATTTCGCCAAATATTTATTAACGGCGTTACAAACCAACATTGCAATAGTTCATCTAACACTGCTCATAGTTAGCTAGCGTCTAACCACTAATTAATAAATGTCCGTTGCGTTCGGCAAAAAAGAAAAAAAAACCTGGCAAGTCTCTTAACATGGGAAAACCTACNCCGTTGCGTTCGGCAAAAAAGAAAAAAAAACTGGCAAGTCTCTTAACATGGAAAACCTACTAAAGTTGGTGGTGGATCAAGGTATTACAAAGGCATAAAAATATAGTAGAAATAGTTTGTGCACAAAAAGCAAAAATAAGAGAGAAGCAGCAAACCTTCAACTTTTTTCTCTTTCTTCCACCTTTATACAACTTTTATTTCGTGGTAAAAAAGACACAACATGCGTAAAACATACACACACGCACATTCCACTTTGTGCAAACAACTAGTATACCTTCTGAATGTGAACGCGTACAAGTCCACCTGCTAAGCTGTTGGTCAATTTAAGGGCGTAGAAATGACACACAAAAACCTCTAGACACACACACAGATATTTTTGTAGTCAAAATACCTATTTTTGTCTGCCCGCTACTAAACTGAAAAAGCACCTTGCCCGCCCTATTTTTTGCCGTCTTTACCGTAGAAAGATTTCTTCAGAAAATAGTAAAACCTGAAAGGAAAAAAACGGTGAAAAGAGAAAGGAACAACTAGGCCAATACTCTCTCGCTGGCCCACACTTATGATCCCTGTGTTTTAATGGAAAAAAAATATAACATCCAGTAATACTTTTCCTGACCACACAGACACATTTACACAAAGGAAACTTGCGCAAGTTTAATGCTTCTCAGGCAGGCACACAAACAATCTGGAAGAGTGGAATAAGAAGAGTAAACTACTTACTCCAGCATCTATTAATACTACTAGTGCTACTACCACTCCACATATCATATCATAAACCATTGGTGTAAGTAGAAGATAAAGTGTCTAAAATATAGGCTATATACGTCCAACCAATCTGGAATTTTGCTCATTCCTGCGATTTAAGATTTGGCAAGGTGGTTGATCTCAGGGCCAAAAATAAGATGTAGGTATACCACACTACTTTGGTGTAAGTGTATCTCACTTTCTATGAGTGAACGCAAGTTGGAATCACCAAAAAGAATTTAGGTAACCTTATATAATTGTAAAGGAAAATCGTACATGGGATTACCCACCTCAGTTTCGGAGGTTTTAAGGGAAGAGTTTTTGTTAAAACGAAATTAGAAAGCATATTCTGTATAAGTGGATATACACATGCTTTCTCATATCTCTTCCAACATTATAGGGCGTTTCAGCATTTTTGGGAACATTCTCCCCCAAAATATAAACGTTGGTTTCTGTTTAAAACCATCGTCGATTTATAATGCTTGTAAGCTTGAGGAGTACACACGTTTGCAAGCAGGCTTTTTCTTTAACCCGGTCCACGGTTAGTAAACCGACTATAAAAACGGTGTAATCGATTGTTCCTTTGATTTGATAAAAAAACAAAGTTGAAAGTGAAAGCTAAAAATATAAAGTGCTGACGTGCAACGAAATATTTTAGAGAAAACAAGAAGAGCGGATTATTTGAGGTAAACCTCAGAAAAAAGCGAGTAGATGTGTTTCAAGTTCAATTAAAGAGTAAATAGAGAAAGAGAGAAACAATAAAGGAAGCTATTTGTAACCGCTATTAGAGAAGTAGATACACTGATGGGAAAAGAAAACAAAAGCGTGGTACCGAGACACATTTCCTTTTTGTGTAAGACCGAGAGAGAGTAAAAGGCTGTTAGGAACACTGCACTCAACATAAATATTTAAAAGAAACGTCTCTGCTCCAATGGCCTTCAAAACCATCCCAAAAACAAGTAGCAAAATAACAATATCCTATCAACAAAATGACATGTTTAAGTCAACGCGTACAAAGGGGCGATTCTTTCAGAGAAAAAAATATCCAGGCGGACACCACATATCAGAGTTGTAGTCAAGTCGTTGAACGACTTTTACCACGTGTAACAACCTAAAAATGGATGCACTTTCCCATTAATGTTGTTTCTCTCGTTCTCTCTCTCTCTCTCTACATATCCCAAGGTATAGTTAAAACCACGTACGTACGTGTTCACGTCGAAAAGGGAAAAGAGCTGAAAAATTGGAAGAACAAAAATTTCTCCTTTTCACCGTTTTTTCTCTCCTGCTTTCACCACTAAACGTTTTGTACTCTGAATGTAACTTGCATGTACACTATCTCGTTTTCCTCTAATATTC
>JAHZNB010002152.1:0-13111 GCA_027744295.1 Callyntrura guangdongensis | reverse complement strand
GTTTGGGCCTATTATTTTTTGTAACCATCCATCCAGCAAACAATAGCAACTTGAATAAAAAAAATAGTCTGTCTGTCTGTCTGCCTATCTATCCATACATTCACTATTGAATTGCATTTCATTTCTGGAAACTTTTCTGTTTACAAAACTACACAATACACACAGGAGGGCAGCAACATGGCATTCTACAACTACTATAACTTTTATAGACACAAAAGGTCCGTTTCAAGTAAAACTGCAATATCTTTAAAAGGCTCTATTTCACATTATCTGTCTCGTCTGTACATCGTCCTGTCTACTTTTACTTTTTTCCTTTAGAAAACAATTCCAATTTTCACGAGACAATGGCAAGAAATACGTCTTGTAGTGCAATAGTGTATTAACAGGAAAGGAAAAACCATATACACAAAACAAGGTAATATATACGTACTTTGATACAAGCTGTATGAATATTGACAGTTTTTTCTTTTATTTTCTTCCGGCTCCTCTGTTCACTGTGAAAAGTAAATAGAGTGAAAGTGAACATCCATATATGTAGGTAGTACTCCTTTGTAGATACCAAATCTGTCCATAATATTATACATATAATGGAGTATTACCATTCTTGTCTATTTCTCAATTTATCTGGAAATAATACGACATTTATCTGGTCCTCCTGCTCTTCCACCACCGTCTACACGGGCAAATGTGAGCAACCAGCTTTACAACAGCATTAACAGCACACAACGGGATAGAAAAAGAAAACGAGTCCTGGTTTGAATGACGACGATGATCGTCGTCATGATGTGCAAGCATGCATGCATATGAAGTCTATATACTGCCGAGGGGCAGAGAAAAAAACTTTTATTTCTTTTTTTTCTTCCAAAGAAGAAAGAGGAAGAAGAAAAAAGGGAAAAGAGAGACACGACATGAGCTTTTTTCTGTACAACTACAAGCAAATCTCGTGTTTTATGCATGAAGACCTTTTCCTTACGGCGGCAGTAGTAGTAGTAGCAGTAGCAGCAGCGTTAGAGCAACGGAGAAAGTTGGTTGAATGTTATTGGATATGGTTACATTTTGGCTCATTGTCTATCTTCTAGGACAATACCAAGTGTGCAGTATCGACACTGGCGGGAGGAAGCGACGTATTATCATGCCACGTAAAGCCACAAGCAAGACAGAGAGACGTGTACAAAGAAGGAGCCCACAGAGAATGGCAGCCAGAGTCTCTATTTTATTGTGTCCGCTGTTTTGAATTGAATGTTTCCTAATGCGCTTCTATTCACTGCGAATATCCGGCCACTACCATCACCACACGGACTTGACTGAGATATCAAGAAAATGGACTGTTCAACTATAACTTTCTACTCAGCCATCCATATGGAATGGAATCGAAATAAAAAAGACTAGAAAAGAGGAGGAAGAAGAAGAACACTCCCTAGAGAACATTTTACTGAAGACATTTCGCTTCCTGTTTCTCTTTTTTTGAGACCAAAGGAATGGAGGAAAAAGGAGGAAAAAATGAACGGTTTTGGTCAATTGAGTTGTGTGTATCTTGTTGGCTTGTCTCGTTTTGTATTGAGTCGTGACATTTTACTTGGTGATGGTGATGATGATTACAGAGTAAGGTAGTTTTAGCTGGAGAAAATGAATGAATTATTCTGCTCGAGATTCAATAATGCCAACCACATCATCATTATCATTACAGCAATACCTTCATTATCATCATCGTGAGGAACGGCTTCTGAATGTTTCTTACAGAGACTTATTGAATCATGACGAGGATTTTTTGCTGGTAAAAAGGCGAAGGAAGGAGGAAGGGAAAAAAGATAAAATGATGTAATGCTTGTAATCTTTTCTAAGCCCCGCCATGATGATCATCATCATAACTGCACTGTCAGTGGCATTCAGAAGCTTTGAACAAAGTATACGGATTCCGGATAGATTTCGCAAGGATTTCTCGGAAGTCACTTTTACTTTGAAATTTTTCCTTTCCTTTTTAAATCAAGCATGCTGTAGTGGATGGCGTGGCAGCGATGATCATGCAATAGAAAATTTCAGGAAACGACACGTCACGAGTATTTTCAGTAATGATGTAAATGCCCGGGATATTTTTATCTTTCTCGTACCCAATAAACAGCTTTTAAATAATATTCTTTTCCTGGAATAGAAATTTAATTTCCTCTATTAACCTTTGAAGTGAAAAAGGACCTGTTCCCAGCAAATTTAATTGAACCGAGTTACGTATTCGGATGAAAAAAGTTATACAAGACAAAGTCTGTTGGAGTCAATACAAAGGAGGTAAAATTCTGGGAAAACAATATTACATTGAAACGGAAATATAAATTAGTAAAGTGGTGATTAGGAAAAACTGCTTTTATTAAAATATAAGTGCAGGTAATATCAAAAAGAGGTTTTTGTGCCCAAAACAGTGTAAGATTCTTTTCCAATTTAGGGAATTGGTAAGTACCTGAGTACTGTCTAAAATACACGTGTCTACTTATCGGCCTGTATAACGTAACAACGTAGATGAGGATTACACAACAGAGACGGAAATCGATTGCAGCATTTTTGTTTCATTTCAGTTATTGAGTTCTCTCGTTGAGCTAAAGTGCGAACATTCTCTGGAAGGACGATGAAGAAGAGAAAATGAGAGTAAGCAGCAGGAAGTCTAAAAATAAGTAGGTACGTATATTCTGGATTGAAGAAAAAACGGGGATGGGGAGATTATGATGTGGGGTTGCATCATGTATGTACCTTATTTTTATGGATGCTTTTCCTATGGCACGGTGCTGTTTTGACTGTGTGTGTGTGACTTATTTGTGCCGTCAGACTTTCCTCATTGGCATGCACAAAAATCATAACAATTTTTCCATTCTATCATCATGATCATCAACATCATCACCAACGTCAGTAAACTGAAAGAGAGAGCGAGAGGGAGAGCTAAAAGTGAGTGAAAGGCGATGAATGAAAAGCGGAGAAAAAACATGAATTTGCTTTCATAAGCATTACAACTTTATCATTGTGTGATCTAGATTCATCTCAGTCTCTCCCCAAATCCCGCCGCCAAAGTAAACTGGAAAGTTAAAATGCCAGCCATACTACAAAGTAATGTCGTAAGTCGGAGCTTGAGAGAAGCCATTTGCACGGCAGAAAAAATTGGACAGCCTAATCCCACGCCAAAATGTCATAATCACGATATCGTCCTCGTCATGATAAAATAGCTCCGCTTGCTACAGTACCGTACGACGGACTTTCTGCGAATACTAAGTTTAGGCTTCTCCCATGATGATATTCGTTTACATGTCCATGTGCTTTCGTAAAAGCATTTTATTTTTGTTGTGTAAAAAGCACCACTGAATATTATCCGTGATTGTAAGATTTGTGAACAGAATGCCTAGATGCATACCAGCTTAATGCACACAATGAACCCAGTATCATTATTATAGCGATTGTTGACTTTGACATGATTGACAGGAAGAAAACCCATATTTTTGCTTTTATTCCATTTCGACAACAACTTTGCTTTTTCCCTTCTGGCTATCAATCTTCTCATATTTAATCATTTTTACAGATTACAAAATAATTTAAGCTGCTGATTAAAACGATAAGATTTGTGAACAGAATGCCTAGATGCATACCAGCTTAATGCACACAATGAACCCAGTATCATTATTATAGCGATTGTTGACTTTGGCATGATTGACAGGAAGAAAACCCATATTTTTTTGCTTTTATTTCATTTCGACAACAACTTTGCTTTTTTTCCCTTCTGGCTATCAATCTTCTCATATTTAATCATTTTTACAGATTACAAAATAATTTAAGCTGCTGATTAAAACGACAGTTTTGTTGTCCATTGTAAAGCACAGAAGCTTCTGCTTTGATAGAGATGCTTTCCTTCTTGACAGATAGTTTATAAATACCCATTAAAATGAGTAATAACGTGATAATCTACTTTGTGGGCTTCTTGCTGTACACATGAAAACGTCCATATCAAGATGCAAAAGACCACACCTCGTCATCAAAATCATTTTTATTATCATTATGTCTCTCTCAAGAAAATATTTTCACAACACGACTACTCACTTTTTATTAATATATTGTTTGTTAGCTTTACTAATACTTGGTGGTACCGCAGAAGCAACTCTATATAGACTTAATACGCACACAGAGTCGACAACAGCCCATATAAATCTTATCTATCTAACACAGACATTGTACGCTTTATAGGCACATTAACAATATTTCTTTCCTTTCTGGGTGCAGGCTGCAGACACCATAGACATGTTGAAACCCACCCACATGGTCGTAAAAAGCCCATGTTAATTTGCATAATACGCACCCTGCATAGACACAGGTATACATATACAGGTAATAATATTTCCAATTTTTACGAGCGCTTATGACCAAAAAAGTTGTTTCAGTGATGTAATAGTGCTGAAATATATGTGACTACTGAGGATGATGTTGTTATATGCATTGCTTGCACTTAGTCATACACATATTGGATTTTCTTTATTTACAAAGTGCACTCTCATTCTGCATGACATGCATATAGTCTTGCATTTTTTTATTTGTCTTACCTTTCCGGTTTTGCTCCCTTTGGCTTTTCCTTCACGTCTATATTTTTTGAAGGTCACAAAAATTGTCTCCAGAGACGGTACGTTGTTGTACAATTACACCTACTGAAATCTAGAATTTTGAAAAACAAAAGGAAATTAAAATTTTAATTATGCATATACCGTTATTTTTTGATGGCTGTTAGTAGAAGTAGTAATGATGGTGGTGGTAATAGCACGTACGCATTTTTTTCTATTTTCTCCCTCCTTAAAGTTTAAGCTATTACCAAGGTTAAAACATTTTTGAAGGGGGAGTGTATTTAGAAAGGCAAAGTAAAATAATGACTATATAATGTGAGTAGTAGTAAGGTAAAAATCCGAAGGGGAATTTAGTTAGTTTTTGGTTTCCCCGTTTTTTCATTTATGAGTTGTACAACGGATGAAAAATAATAGGAAGCAGCATATTATGGAAAAAGCTTATGTGCACTTATGCTACGGTTAGGTACTTAAGCAGCCTGCTTGACGCTGTGCAATACTCTATTGCAAGATTACGATGATATAAAAAACCTTGACATTGCATTTGCACTCGTCATGACGTACTCTAATAAAATAATGATATTCTCTTTGTTCTGTATGCAAGGCAGGATAGGATGACGACGATGATGATATGCAAGCTACCAAAGTCATGTTTCCTGTATGAAATGCAGACGAATAAGTACTTCCTACAAGGACCATCATCATCATCATCCTTTTCTGGCTTTTCCTCTCTTGCACTTATTTGGCATTGGCTTTCATGCCCAGGGAATAAAAATAGAGACGGGAGGATATGAAACGTACCGTAAGTACGAAAAACATCTACCCAGACACGACTGACTGTACTTACTTTTCATTTTTCCCTCTCGTCATCTGACAAACAATACCCGGAAGCCAAAATGGGGAAAATAAAAATGTAGAGAAGAAAAGAAAGTTTGTCTCGGGAAAAATGAAATGCACGCATTCTTTATATATTTCTGTGTGTTATGCAATGCTGCTTGTGGTTGTGTAATGCTAATAATAATGGCACTGATGCAGGAAAACAACACATACACACGAACTTAAAATTTCACCCTCTTTCACTCCCTGTCTATCTCTATCTTTCTCTTTCTTTGAGGTGGTAGCGGTGCAAGTGGAAGTACTTTGTGGCTCGAATGCTGTTCTCACTGTGTGAGTTGTTTGGTAGTATGATGATGGTGATTAGTGATGGTAAGTATGACAGAGTAAAAAAGTTGCTAAGCTAAGCTGAAAGTATTTTTACACAAGAACGCACTTTACTCTTCATTGTCATCATTATCATCATCGCCGTTATTATTACACTGCTATACAGGGCGACATCGTCGGAGAAGGTGCACCAAACGATGACTTGAATGAGAAGGGTATCAGGGTTGACTCGAATCCGTAACAAAAGTTAACGCAGTCGGGTACAAGGTAGACAAAGAGTGGCAGACAGACTTTTAAACTTGCATACGTTTTTGAATGTAATGTGTTTCCGTGAGCGCCCTGCCTACACAACATACAATGTGAACACTATTTTGTACCATGCATAATGCATGCATATGATAGACAAAAAGTAGCAGACAGACTTTTAAACTTGCATACGTTTTTGAATGTAATGTGTTTCCGTGAGCGCCCTGCCTACACAACATACAATGTGAACACTATTTTGTACCATGCATAATGCATGCATAGATCTGGCAATGTCTCTGTATGTTAATGACGTAAGCAAACAAAAAACAGGAAACGGAAACAGTAAGGGTGAAAGTTGGTGTAACAAACAGGAGCAATAAAATAAGAGGTTAGTGCAAGGGAAAAGTGAATTGGTTACATGGGCTATGTATACATATATGTATGCAATATTATTACTATCAAAAGATAACCGATAATGTTAATGCTCTTTTCAGCTTTGTACTAAACTGCATGGTAAAGTGGTAAGTGATTTTATATGAGGACGAACGTTGCTTTGTTAGGAGGAGGTAAACTAAAGGAATCATACCGTGAATGCATGTTATGGAGGAAATTTTAAGTTAGTTTTATTTGTGCCATCCCGATGCAGTCCGTAATTTACAACTTATATAGCGAACCCTAACAAAACAAAAGTTTTTGCAATGTGATATTGGATATACCACGTTGTATCTGCGAATTGAAACTGTGAAGGAAACCGTATAATTTCAAAATAATAGAATCATATTTTATAGGGTTACGCAAATTTACTTGGAACAATAGTGACTCAGGAATCATGACCTACTACCAGTACATGGAAAAAATTGGAAATTAGGAATGCAAAATACAACTTTGGTGTTTCTGCATGAATGCTGCTAAACTGTAGTTGAGTTTTTGGAAGAAATCTAGAAAGTTGTGGGTTACTTTTTGTAATGGATATGGCAGATCACTGTTTATTATTCCTCACAAACTTTTCCCTTTCCAGGAACCAGGAAATCCATCTTTTCTAATAACAACAGTAATGCAGTGTTCGACAACGACAGTCGAAGCAAAACAACAACAAGCGTAGGAAGAAAATAAAGCTTCCTTTTCTTTGAGGAAAATGACCCCTCTCTCTAATCAACTTTGCTCTGGCTTTTTTGGGTGACCTTTTCAAATACCCATGAATGTACCTGTACTGGTTTAGCTTTACCTGGTGTTTAGAATTTCTTAGCATATATGACCAATCTGAATATAAAAATCATTAGTTCGTACGTATCTACTACAACAATAGATGGTGAATAATAAAGGTCACAAAACATCTAATCGTGGTAGCACGCATCACATCGCAAGTTGTAGCATGCAACTGACTTGAGACAGGTGGAAGGCGATATACCAACATGCGACTTTCAATGTTTTAGGCTAAAAACAGTCAACTGCGACCTTTTTCTGGAAACATTTCTTTGTATTTTTAGGCTATGCAAAAGGTATAGAAGTGGCTTTTACCAATAAATAAAATATGTTCATGAGGGAGCATTGTCCTTTATTGTACGATACTCAAAAGCGAAATGATAACGATGATGATAATGGTGTTTACAAAAAGGAGAACTCAACTACTAGTGTACGTGCAGGAATGTATCTATTTGTGCAACACATTTTATATTTACTCTGGTCATATGTAACATAATATAAATTTTCAATGTATAATTTTTGTGTGAAAACTCAAGTTTTAGGAAAAAGGGCCAGACAAGAAGAGAGAATGGTGGACCGATAATGTCGATGATGATGAGCATACGGTAAAAAAGAGCTATATTTCCAGGTTGGTTGATTGCTGGGCAAAGCCATGAATCAAGTCAAAAGAGGAGGAACGATAGAAAAAACGGAAATGGAATTAGGTAAGTTGGTGGGTTATGGGGCTGGTGAGAGATATAAAAGTATCTACGCAGCCTCGTTTTACGCAGGATATGGGGTACATTGCAGTCAAGGATTTTTTTAAAGAAACGAGTTTAGCCCCGTCGTACTGGATACTAAGCATTTTTGCAACACAAAAGTGAATAAATTGGGAGAAAGAATGCAATGGAGATAGAAGATTTAAAAAGGAAAATGGGCCTATGAAAAAGAGAGAGAAAATGAATAAGAAAGGCGAGTCTTGTGGTAAGATACACACTGTTGCCGGGAAAGAGGATAAAAAGAGGAATAAGAGAAGTGAATGCATGCACGAAAAAAGAGAAGAACAGAGAAAAAAGTTTCATCGATTTCTCGACATCAAAAGAAAAAAGGAGCACAAAACACATACGTTCACATATGTACGGACTGCGGACACGTATACAAAGTAGGATTAGAAATGTATGTATACACACTAGCCAGGATGATATGAGGGGCATGTGATTTTTAAATGGGAAAATGTGGAATAAAATAGGTGAATTTAGACTGCCAGAACCACACGATAAACTTATATGATTATGTTCATTGTTGCGAACATTCTTTCACTTACTCTCCCGCTTTCCGTGTAATGTTTGAAAGAGAGAGAGAGAGTAGAGGAAACGAGAGACTTAGTGACCTAGTATGTATTATGGAAGAGGCATATGTGTTTTGTGTGCGAGTGTTTTTGAAGGATATATCAAAGCATCATCATCAAATCATCGTCAATAGCAGAGAGGAGAGAGAGAGAGAGGAGAAAGCAAGCGGGACAAATGGTAGTGGTAGTTGTCGTGGTATGGTAGAATGGGTGAGAGAGTAATGTACTTCTGATGGTTTTTGTGGTAGTGGTCGTGGTGGAGTCGACGGTGTCTGTCCGTAGAGATTCTCCCCGAGAAAAAAATAAAAGTATGTCATTTTGGCTAACTGACTTTCCTGTAACCGTTCAGTAAAAGAATGGGTTTCACGATGGCAAGCAGGAAAACGGTATGGTTTTTTGGGAGAAGATATTTGGGCTATTTCCAGGTCGTGTTTTGTGTTTTATTGCGGGAGGGGATTAAAAGGCGCTAATGTAGAAACAATATATTATATGCTATCCTGTAATTTGAGGTATAAACGATGTTTCAAACAGATTTCGGTGTGAAAATTCAAAGTGCTGATTTAACATTGTCAGTTTATGTCTGATATTGTTTGGCATTTCCCGCGTTTGTGGTTACTTACTTCACAATCAGCGGGTAAATTCTAACTTTACCCTTCACACGTTCCACTAATTTCTGACCTGCATTGCATATGGCACCGTTTGTTACAGGCTTTTCTATTCAGGCACAAACTTTATTAGACAGATCACCGTATAGTATCTGAGATTTTTTGTAAATAAAATCTTCATCTACAACTCATATGAGCAGCAGTGTACAAAACAACAACATTATTCTCGCCAGAGAATAGCTCAACATGCTTTCCATTATTGAAACATGAATAATGCCTGGTAAAGAAAAACAAATTGTCATTTTTAGCAAAACATTATGTAGGTAGGTACTTGATTTATTTGCCAGTAACGTAATCATGTGACCTCAAGCAAGCCAGCGGCCAAAAATATTTACGAACGAGCTTATACACACTTACACACATATTACACATTCCCCGAGTCCAAGAGACCAAACCTTTCTAAAAGTATGGATACGATGACGGCCATAGGAATTTATTTTTCGTTTCTATCCCGTTTTCCCTCGTCTTATCCGTTCTGGTCATTTATTTTGACTAATGGTCACTCATTCTCTCCGCCTGTCTGTCTGTTTGACCATTTTCAACTTTTTTTCTTCGTAATATGCAAAAATACTATTAATAATTCATGCATGCCATGCAAGTGAGACTTGAGATTTTTATGGTCATATATTTGCAAGCTCGGGCTTTTTTATTGCTCCTGTGACTTGTGTACAACATTTTTCGCAGCAAATATTGCACAAACGTTAAGCTCTTTAAAAGGATAAATCCCGTGAAGCATACAAATGACCCGTTTTACGAAAAAGTACCTGACCGAAAGCAACAGAGAAACAGCTTCTCTCTCGCTCTTTCGTCGTTTTTTGATAAATAGTGGGGATATTATTTCATACTACATTTTTAATCATGTGCTTATTACAACAAGTGCGCCGAGTGTGGACGTAAATTCCTTTTTTTTGCATGAAGAATCCATCCATTCATCCATAATTCTTTCTTGCACGTTCGTCAAATTATTCCGCATGTTCATGGCCGTCTCGTAGTATTTATACGTATGTGGGTCGCATCGCTTTCGGCTTCCAGATCCGAATACAACCGGCGAATTTAAAACTACGTTGGATAATTTTTTACCCTTTAGGGCTCTTGTCTAGCCTGTATTGCGTAGAGATTAGAGATGCTTAGGTTGATCCATGTAGAGAAAAAAAAGTTGGGCAAAAATTATGCATGCATACTGTAGTACCGAAATGGTGTGTAATATTGCATTAGGTACAAACATATACATCACCAGAAAATATATGGGGTGGACACAGACGACCGGGTGTGTGTAGAGGAACACGTACAAAAAATCCGACAGATATATTGGCAATTTTGTAAAAAATCAACAGAGAATATTGAGCAAGAATTAAAACAGGTCGTCCTATAAAGATCTTTGGATCCGCTATATGTTTGACAATAAACAGAAGAAGACGAAAAAAACAGCGAGATTTTTTTAAGACGAAGAAAACCAGTTTGGCTCTTACTACTCACTTGTTACATATTGAACCTCTTGCGCAAGTGTACACACACGTACTAAAATATATTTGTCTTGTTGAATCCCCTCTTTCCCCTCTCTCTGTCTCTCTCGCTGCAGATTTAAGCAGGGACCAGTATACCAGTTGCAAAAACACCAATAATTACACAAATCGTGCACCATAAATCGGATAAATCAACTCAACATCGGCAGCAGCAATAACAAAAACAGAAGAAAGCAGTCGCTGATGATGGCATGCCATACCGCTGCTCATGCCTGTCTGTTCCATGAATTTACAAAGCCTGTACCATGTACCTACACCTTTTTTCTGCTTTTCAAGTGCAGTCAACAGTGGACAATTTAAAAAATCATTAGAATAGGATTACAATGACATAAATCTTCTTCTCTAGTCTGCGCTGCTGCTGCTACTCCATTCAATGCACTGTGCGCAGATTCAGTACAACGATTACAGAAAATTGCTCGAGGCATTTATCCTGTTCTCCCTTCAGAAATAAACAACGGTTCATCATCATCCAATTACTAGGTTAGAAGAATGCAAAAAATAAAAAGTGTTTTTGCACCAGCAGCGCATCCCGAATACACATTCATTAAAATAGCCTTCTTCAAAACAATAAGGAAACAAATACAAAGATGTTTTGCAAGGATGCCGAAGAACATAAACACATTTTATATAAAAGCTGGTATGTTGTGTTGTTGCTGCTGCTGTTGGTTTGGATGTTAAGGACCAAGTGGCTTCTAGCTCTATTCACTTTCAAAACATAAACTTTTTTATATTTACAACCTTGACTCCGCCATAAATAATGAAGCGCAGAGATATTGTCACATAAAGAAAGGAAAAAGAATGACTTTGCATTGGCACGGCTAATTCGCTACAGAAAGTTACCACTGGTCGACGTCGTCGGCAAGGAGCAATCCTAATTAGACAGATTTCATTACGAGAAGCCGCATAAGTGACGCACTCTGTCCGTTTCTGTCTGAGACTCTCTTCTTTTTTCATTTTCTTTCAATTATATATTGTGTTTTAATTAGAAAAAACAACTGCCCCAACAAAAACCTCTTGAGATGAGTCAGTAAACTTGTAGTGAAACCGACGAGGCAGTAGCAGTTTCCTCAACTAGAAAAAGGTGGAGGATGGCGGTATCTATCGCAAATCATTAGACTCACAATCAGCAAGATACTTTTGTTCTTCTCTATTTGCTCGAGTATTAACTAGTAGCCCTGTAATTTGCTAAACACACACATTTTTTTGCATATTACGTTATCACAATAATGCAATCTGAATGCGTAATAAATAAAAGGTGAAATGATAATGAATACACACGTACCTACATGTTCTACCTTTACAACTACGACTATACCACTATCATTATCAGCATCAGCGCAAAGCGCGCTGTAGAAAAGGTAAAAGAAGGTGTGTACCATGTGGTGATGTACTATGTCGTTTTCTGGGTGTTTATTTGGATAGGAGGATTTTAATATTAATAATAATGAAAGGCGCATATTTGCTGCTGATGAACTTTGCAAATGTGGTGTGTGCTAATGTTGTCACCTCTTATCTCCGTTTCACTCCACATGACAAACCGGGGTTGCTGCTGCAGTTGGTGTAGTATATTTACATATATGCAGGCATATTAGGACATAGTGTTGTGGTTTTGCATTTGTGTATTTTTTGTACAGTGGTGATGACGATGATAGATAAAGCTGTGGCATTTAGCTGTGTGTTTAATGAAGACCGATGAACGAACATCATCAGCTCAAAAAAAAAAGAAAACAAGACAGGGCGAGACACTCCCAGTTTTGTTGTTATTGTTGTGCTGTTGAGCTAGGCTCTATCGAATCTACTAATTGGCAAAAAAGTGCTGTGCTCTTTCTGTTTCTTTTGGCTTATTGATGAAGAGGACGATCATGCATAGTAATGTGGCATATCACACATATATGCATATAAGAATACGTGTTCATGTGTATTTATAATAAATGGGATGTAACAAAAGGCTCATTTGTGAATGAGTGCACTCGCAATAATCAACAATAACAAAACGGGTAATTTGCATGATTACACTATTTTCCTTCTTATAAAAAAGCAATATCGCTGAAATATGTGAGTATCGTTCTGTCGAGGCATGACACTACCAACCTAATTAAATTATTTATAAGCTGTGCAAACTGCAAAAGTGGAAAATATAAAAAATCCTCCCTAATAAAAAAGCAGTTCAACTCTGTTAACATTTCAAGTTTTGTAGTTTACCGACCGTCGAGAGAGAGAGAGAAAACAAGATGCAACTGTGCAATGATATATAGCCGCATTAACGGCGGTTGCAGCTGGTGCAGGAATAATGCACGACATAATTTTGTTTTGACAGATGCAAATGTACAATAAAAAATGTGCACCAACCAAGTAAACTCTTGATGATGAGGACGAGGTGATGATGCTGGTCGCACTGTAACACAGCAA
>JAHZNB010002151.1:0-28179 GCA_027744295.1 Callyntrura guangdongensis | reverse complement strand
CAGACCGACAGACAGACAGACAGACAGACATGATTGTGATCGCATAAAGTCCCTAAGCTACTCTTACGGGACTTAATAATCACGTGCACACCAACTGTATTTTTATTCTCATCAACACTACTACTGGTTTATACCAAAATGCATACTAGATTGAACTATTATGGAAAACATGCATACATGTCTACTCAAACAAGCACCTTCATATAACATTGAAGACAAGACAAAGAGGAATATTTGTATGAACATAATGAAACAACTGGATATTTCTGGAACGTGATATTTATTTACGACCAGTTAGTGACTGCTCCAATCCAAGCAATATTTTAAAGATAGCAACACGACAACCTAAGTCGGGGTAAGTGAAATTTAGAAAGAACTGTAGGTAAGATCAAATTTTGAAGTTTGTCTAAATTGGTTCGTACATGCTGTAAGCTGTGCATGAATCGGTTAAGTTTTGATGACCTACGGGGGTCATGTAAGACTAAATATTGTTAAGGTCATACCTCCAATATGTTAAATCTCACCATTGTGAAGTTTTCGGCGTTCGTGTTGTATTGATATGACTATTAAATATTTTTATATTGGCACGATACTCCATGACTCATGTGCCATGAGATTAGCAGACTGACTGGGTCGCTTATTTCTTTCTCTGAAACAAGGTTGGGCTCATGTTCGGTACACCAGTTGTGGATACAAAATTTGTATATGCACGGCCACGAGGTAGGTATGCGTGGGCCAAATTAAACTTTAAAGCTGTGCTGGTCGTACATTATTGTCAAAAATAAAGTTATTACTATTCGTACCAACAAACGTACCAACTGGCTTGTGTAGTCGGTCTTGGAAAAAAGGCTTCGTGAAAAATGAAACTTGCCTGCTTTCGACACCTGCTCTGATATCGTCTTCCCAAATAACATCCGAAGTTAAAAATGCTGAAACTTCAAAGAAGACATGTACCTACGTAGAAGAGTGTTAATTGTTCATGTACATCTGCAAGTTGTGATCAAAGAACTTTAAGCAAAATAATTTAATTCAGTGGTTCAACACTGTAAGAAATGTCAAAAGCATCCGTCATTGAATATATAGCTTATATAGGTATATATACATACACTGTTTGCAATTATAGCGGTCACATGCTCAACGCGCAGTGGTGGCCAACCGAAGAAAAATGCGTCATTCACCATCACCAGCTGCACATCACATTCAATTTAGTTTAGTCAGTAAAATGTTATCACCAATCGACCAGAGAGAATTTATCCCTTTTATGACTCTTCCAGGAAAGACGGAAGCAAACCTCATAAACTGAACGATGCAATAACCCCTCTCCCCTCATACCCTCATAAGCAGAGAAACCAGTCAAATGCTTTTATTTGCCTTTTGAAAATGCTTTTACGATTTTCTGAAAGTGCTTTTAAATGCTTTTAAAATTTTCTGATTAACATAAACCCAAACCCAAGCATATTTTTGGCATTGTCATCAACCAAAAAAGACAAGAATTGCACGCTACCGTCGTCGCTACCAATTTACCTCTATCCATGTGCTAATAAATGAAATTCGTATGAACATGATAGCCCTATAACACACACTGACGTGACGTGCCAGTGTCTTTCCCTTGTGTTGGTCGAGACTCGAGACTGGGTTTAAGTTTTCTTCGTGAAACATCTATTCGAAAAGAGCAGCCTGTCATTGTGGGAGCAAAGTTGACAAGTTACAAAAAATACTTCATGAAAGTCATATCATTATAAGAAAAGGCCGATGAAAGGAAACGCATTACATAATAGAAGGCAAAGGCAAAAAAGGCGGTGAGACAGAAAAGGATTTTTTTATGTAATGCTGCATCGATGCTTGCTTATAGGACAACGATAACCTTAAACAGGTATACACATGTTGTGTAAAAATGTTATGTAACAGTGAGCAGCAACGAATGAGAAAAAAAAGAAGAAACAAGTTCAATCAAAGTAAGTAGCCGTGTAAAAATGTATGAATGAACATGAGAGTCGCGTGCTCGCTCAGGCAGACGCTCCTGTTGTCGCAGTAGAGCAGCGGACACATTTTTATACGTATTAATGTTGTTTTTCGGCCGCCGCTGTCAGCGCTCCTACTTTTTAAATAATTCATACAATTTTTATTGTCCTTATATTACAACTTTTACAGCTTATATATGCTACCGTCTCTCGTATTCTTTCGATTGTTTTTTTTAATAAAAAGGTGTGACAAAATGTCAACCAGTGTGCTTGCTTCTGGTCAAATGAAGTGAAATACTACCCTAAATGATGTCCTGTTGTGATAATGAGGGTGGGAGAGGAATGTCGCGTAAAAAATTCTCTTTGAGAAAGCATTAAAAAATGTTTTATGCTTACTATTATGCTTGTGAGTTGTGTGTTTTGTCCCTTTAATTTTTCATTCACTAGAACAACCGAAAATGATTGAAAATAAATATGGTAACTGATGTATTTATGTAATGCAAAGTACCGACTAACGACGTAACAACAGAAGACAACCAATTAATACAGCCAATTTCAAATATATATATATTTAATGTTTCCCTTACCTTGATTTTACCCGATAATCCCAGATGCTTTTTTAGTTGCTTTTCTTGATGGAATGCAAACTCGAAATATAATTGCCTTAACCACGTGACTGTTTAACTAACGACGCGATTTTAGTAAAAACAATCAAAACTGTTTACCAACTTTAATCACTTAATCGCCTTTCAGTCAAGCACAATAATACTATAATCAAACTCACAATAAATTTTCTCTTCTCAAAAAGAAAAAACGATTGTTTGTATTCTTTACAATCGGCAACTCTCAAAGCTTAACTTGAAGGAGAAGCTGAAGCACATGCAAATCAGCTGGACTGTTGTTTTGGAGAAACGAAAGAGCAACACAATTTTTTTTCGATAAAAAAGAGATTTTTTTCAAACACGATTATTACTACACTTCTCAAATCCCCGTACTCTCAATAAGAAAGTTCAATGACCCTCGAAAATATTATGAAAGCAATAATTTAGGAGGTAATAGTCTAGCCGATGAGACGACTGATGCTGGCTGATGCTGCTAGCAGCACGGATATTATGTGCATATCTCTCTGTCTGTGCACATACAATAAACACACCTACCTATCCTATCAATAAACCCGGAACAGTTTGATATAAAGTCTCTGTTTTCGAGAATGTCGATCTCGTTTTTCCCGTGTGACCACCACACCACCAAGCAGGACCAATAAGAAAAAACCAAACGCAAACTGGGAAAGAAGCGCTCAAGTGTATTAACTAGTTTTTCGGCTTTCTCTTCGTCTTTCCTCTTATCACTCTCCCACACCTAGATAGCGTGTGTGCAACTTTAACTATGCAGTATTTTGCCTGGATAACTTTTTTTCTCACCCGAAAAAAATCTGTAAAGTTAAATTTAAATGGGACCAGTTTATTTATACAGTTTTTAAACAATAAACTACGATAATATTTTCGTTAAATTTTCATGTATGC
Source organism: Callyntrura guangdongensis (assembly GCA_027744295.1). NCBI lineage: Eukaryota > Metazoa > Arthropoda > Collembola > Entomobryomorpha > Paronellidae > Callyntrura > Callyntrura guangdongensis. The sequence goes on along the minus strand of JAHZNB010002151.1, from coordinate 24,695 downwards.
TATTTGTGCTATATTTTTGCTCGTGTTTTACTTATCAAAAAAGGGTTTGACTATTTTTTCAGTATATATTGCCGATTTTTGGCTCCGCGCGCACACACACGATACGAGGTGTAGCTCACAGCACTCCAAGTTCAACACTGAGAAGACGGAAAGGGAAAACCGAAGGCGAGTGCAAAGGAAGCATAAAAAGTATTTCTGCGTACTGTTACTCTAGTACGTAAGTAGCGTCTTGGTTGCCGTTTCTCGTGAGTTTAAAACGAAAGGATAATGCTGACTGGAGTTGGAGTGGTGGTAGTCGAAACATCGTATTATTTGTTGGTGTCGGTGGTGTGGTATGTTGGTAGGAGTGAAGTCATCACATCGCAAGAACATCACACTACACAGCATAATGTAAAAGTTTCTAGTTTCTGTATCAGCAGGAAAGCAGGGCAGAGTCGAGTGCAATAAACATGGAATGTGCAAGATTTTCTATTCTTACACAGCACCGTCATATCCAACGCCAGCAAAAAGTATGAAGAAGACTCTCTCCACTCTGAAACACTACGACTATGACCACACCACCATCATGCAAGCAACAAAGCACAGCAATAGCAATAATGGCAAAGGTATTGTCATCATCATCATCATCGTCAACGTCATCATAGTCATCGTCATTTGCTATTATAACCACATACACAAACACAGTTAAAGTTGAAAGACTTTCCAATACAAAGTGTTACACAGACATAGCAGCTAGCAGTGCAATTTAAAATGGGCTGCTCTACTAGGAGGAGGGGGCTATAGAGGAATAAGAAGTGGAAATGAAGTCGGTACCCTGGCTTTGACTTTGCATGTTTGCAGTTCATCGTTAAATTCTTATTTTTTCCCCGTCGTTCCTACAGATAGAGCATACTGCTTTTTAACCATTCAAAATGTTTTGCTTTGGAACTTCGACTACGACACAGTAAGACTCTGTCTTTAGTCAGGCAAAAGCAAAGAGAGAGGAACGGGAAAGAATGCGTTTTGTTGTTGTGTCGTTGTGTGTAATGTACACAAACTTTGTTTTTGGGAAGGACGAAAACGAAACCATCTATAATACTGGGAATAGTAGCACAGAATGGATACTGCACATTGCTGTATTTTTAAGCGGGCAGGAGCGCAGATCTCGCGGTGAGGAAAAGAAGGAAGCCGAATAGAAAACGAATATTTCCATTTTGTTCCCTATACGTAGTATGTGTGAATCGAAGCGGTTACTGATTCTAAAACATTTTTTTTCAGACGACGACAACCCGATGATGGTTGTGATTGTGATTGCTACTGTTATTATGCCATGCGAGATTGTGTAAATGCATGCATGTCGAAAGTAAAGTAAATATGCAAAAGTTCGTATATTTATTGAATACAACCATCAGATCAAAGTATATAGTGCAAAATACTTGCTTCCTTTCTGCCTGTCCATGTGCCATTCCTGTTTGTTTCATGCTGTGTTCCTTTATTTGCTAACAGTAAAAATGTTCACTTGGCTTTGTTGCTGGCACAATTGAATTTATACTTTTTTGCAAAAATGCCAGTTGGTGGGTAAATTTTTGCTTTTTGCATTTCGAACAAACGAACATGTTCGCACATGAGCTATTGTCAAGAATATCTTCATATAGATCCTATTATGCTACTGCGTGCGATACACTATTGACGTTGTATGATGTATGTATTTTTGGCAATGCTGTTCACTATTCGTTACTACTACTTGTTTGTGACTGCATAATACCTACAACTAGTGCTATTTTATTTGGTTTAGTCCTCTCGTACATTATTCTTCATCATAGGGTACGATTACGTTGCATTTCGGGTTTATTTCATCCTCCTATTACCCCTTTCTGTTGTGAAAGTTGTGCCTGTGTCTACATCCATCCATATCCATAATATTCCATCGTTTGTCGTACATAGGGCTACNTATTACCCCTTTCTGTTGTGAAAGTTGTGCCTGTGTCTACATCCATCCATATCCATAATATTCCATCGTTTGTCGTACATAGGGCTACATATTACGTACCTACACAGGGTATTCTTGCCAAATATAACCGTTTCAAAAAACAAATATCATCGCATAATCCACTTATACTAGTAATCCTACCATAATACTACGACCGCTGAGCTGGTGCCTCTTTGTAAAAGTACTCCTCAGTAAAAGCATTTCGTGCTAATCCGTTTTTCTGTCCATCCCCTTGCCTTTTCTCGTGCAGGTTAAAAATTCCACTTCACTTCTTATAGTTCCACTGTGCTACTGACTCTTATATATATGAGGGAATTTGACCACGCAAATAAATAGCTCCAGAATACATTTTATCAAACTACTACAGGAAATCTCCATTTTCCATGCAATAATGCTTCATTTCGTTTACGTCTATGGAAAATACTTGCATTCCATTTGGGCTAAACTGAACCATTTTATTTGACTACATTTGTAGTCAGACAAGCATGCAGATGTTGGCTGTTGTTTTGTAGCGGCAAAAAAAATCCGTCACTTCACGTGCTTCATGTTTAATCCATTGGAAAAATACAAGCCGACGATAACGACAACAAGGATCAAGGGTAAAACTTGCAAAAAAATGAAAATAAGGAAATGTGCTTACAAGCGAGGAAAACTAAATAAGCGCAACGTTCAACACAGACATTGGGTTAGGATATGGAGAAACATATTACCAATTACCGAGGAAATACAGACAGACATAACATTCTCACTGCATGCGTTTAAGATTGTGTAGGATAACTAACCCACCACCATTGACCATGGTATTATCGCCATTATTATCACATTAAACAGGCAAATAGGGGATTCCGTCGTTTCACAGCTAATATATATATGATAATGTACATTTGATGAAATACTCTTATTGCTCTACCATTTTTCTTCTACACTACTACCCACAGTATTGCCATTTACGGTACGGTCAGGTAAACTACAAAAGTGTTTTGAAACAAGGAAAAGGTGAGAATTGGAAGTTAGAACAGCTTTTGGATGAATGATGCAGGTGGCCTGTTGTGATATTTTTACATTGTACACGGTAACTGGTCCTTTTTAGCAGATCTATAAGGAGCAATGATGATGATAACTGATGACAGTAATTGGTGTCGTTTGGAGGCATAAACGTGGAAGTATCAAGTATCGACTCTTACTCAGGATTCCTGAGTCGTAGGAATGCCGACATCAGAAGCACCACCACCGCTGATTTTTCTTATATTCAAATTCAAACCTATTACCAAACCGGGAGGAATACTTTTGTAGCAACACAATACATAAAATAATAATATGTATACGAACCTAGATTGAGAAAGTGATGTTGTTCTAGCAACTCAATTTATATACAAAATAATATGCATAATATGAATGTACACCTGTACCTGGCTGAAAACGAAAATTTTCCGTCGTGGTTTGTACATGAAAATAGAAACTGTAAACCCCAAATGAGTAACAATCTCAGAAAACGGAATGGGTAGTAGTAGTAGTGCTAGTAGTAAAAATCAAGCTATTTTTATGCAGAGGTAAAGTTACATCCAAGTTATTTGGGACTCTTTGTTATAGTTTGAATATAGTTGTTTGAACATAGTTATTAACAATAACTTATTATTATAAACAGGCGAAACTTATTATATTACAGAAATTCACATTGTCTTCGTCGTAGCCATCTTGCTCGTATAACATTACTATTAGTGTATAAGTGACTGTCTCAATGAAGTGCTTCATGTCTTTTCTATGAACACCATTCCAGAATAACTATATCACTTTCAGTACAAAAAGACAAGGTGAAACAAAAACCCCACCTTCTCAACCTCCGTATCATTTTTGCGGAGAAATAGAGACTCGCGGAACAGAAATAGTATATAAATTGTTCGTACTGGCATACAAAATTGCATGCAATCATGCAAAGTGGTGTTGGTGTTGCCGTGACTTTTTTGTAGGGCATACCATTATAAAAATACAGAAGCATGGAGATATGATGACGAAGAAGAAACGCAAAACTGCCGAGATTGAGAAGCAGCGCAGCAAAGGCAGTAAAGTATGTACATTTTTTACAAAGGAAACGCAAAATATGTGCATTGGGGTAAAATAGGAAACTTAGCGAGAAGAACACGAACATGACTATATTGAAATGAGTTTATTTTAATGTTTATACTAATAACATGCAAAATACAGCTTTATGCTAAAAGTACCAATTTTACTGGTAATTGTGGTCCTTTTGTTAAAATGCATTTAGCCATACTGGTTGAACAAAAAACGGCCAATTGTCAGATTGTGAAAAGAGTCATTAATTGTTACATGACTGGTGCCATGATGATGACCTTTAACAGATAATTTAATTCAATACGTAATATTTGCTATTTGTACGTGTGTACCAGCGTAAATACAAAATGAAAATATAGCACATAATATTTAATATGGATTTTACGGACTACGGTTTTACTTTTACCATTCATTTGAATGAAGTGGAAAGTACAACTGCCGGTGTGTCAAAATGAAGTAAAACAAAACGCTATATTATTGCTTATGTTGAGCTTATATGAAGCTACCAATTCAATGACTCGAAGCACCCACCTGAAAGGAAGGAAGAAGGAAAATGCTTTGAAAGAAATCAAATTACACATTCGTCAATATTAAGCAGAGGTAATTTGTATGAAAATGATACAAATTTCGATAGTAGTTGATGATTTAAAAAAAATTCAAATGGCACCCAAAAATGTCGCGTTTGAACATTAGCAGTAATGCGTTGAGTATTAATATGACGGAAAGTGTCATCTTAAACTATTATCAAATATAGCAATCAGCTATTAATACTCAATACCTACTTAATTTATTACTTCAGTTTTAATTTGATTATTACCAAGAATATTCCAATATGAAATGATTTTGTTCTCAAATCACAAAATCTCGCTATTTCCATAATTTCAAAGAACTGCGCAAATAGAAAAAAAGTAATTTAATGTCAAACTAAATACATGAAAAATTGTCACACAATTACAGTGGCACAGGCTCTATCCAGTCAACTGTTACTGTTAGCAAACGAGATTACAGCGGAACAGTTCTTTCGTGTCAGCAGGTAGCATTGACGATACACGGAAGGCATTCACGCGACTGGAACGAAACAACCCGGATTTGTTTGATGCCATTATAATGTGTTTTGTACTTTTCCTGAGAAAATGAGCTCAACTAAAAGCAGTTTTTTGTCAAATTTTAATGCCTGCCTACTGGTAAACACTGCAATTTGTGGGTATACTACGACGTTGCTACTTTTCTCCTTCTTTAGTTATGGTCCGTTATTGAGCATTGATCGGTTAATCAACCTTTTGCATTCATACATACACAAAATACTTGGGTGGGCCTACAAAGCTTGTAACAATATCGATATTTTTTTGTATAATTTATAGTGCACTTTCTCACTGTAACAAGATAACTATAATTGTCAATTTAGCAATACATTTTCATCACCTGCGCATTTTTACCTTGCCTGCTTTATATTGTAATTTCGTCTCAGATCGGCTATCGCAATAGTCATGCATACGTATACTAGTCTAATGCTGATGTAATTAGTTCAAGAAATAAAACCTTACAAACCTGCCTGTAAATCATGTGGACGTGATCTTGAATCACGAAAATGCACCTTGAAACAGTATTTATGGTAGTGCTGGATCACTAGGAATATTTTGTGCTAAAAGTTATGTACGAAAACTACTAAATTATCAGTATCCCCATTTGTAAAATGACTGCATAAGCAAGTAATAATGTACATTGTTACCATCTCTCTCTGACATTCTATATATCTGTTTTTTAGCAATTTCTTTTTTTTGGGCACTTTGGGTCTTCGCCCCTCTCCCGTAAATAAATAGCAAACTTGTTCTCTATAAGGTTTAGTACACCAATGCTGAGATTTTTTTTTCTCCATGGAAAAAACTTGAGGAAACAGCTTTTGGTATTTTCATGGCTACGGTTAAACCTTTTCCGTTTACTACATATTCCATTACTGCACTTCATTTTCTTTTCGGGGCGGCATGCTCATAGCATAGCACAATATGTCTGCATACATTCCACGTCACACGTACCGTGTAACCTTCAGAAAACTAACAATAAGTACCTAAATGTAAGAATTCGTACTGTGGGCTTTTCATTTCATCTACACAATGAGAGCACGCTATAGTCTAGTATGAATATTGCAGTTGTTTCCCGAAAATGGCAAATTACCTGTGAGACAGAATTACCAGCTCTATCGTAGCATGTAAAATGTGTTTTCTCTTTTGTTTTGTATAATAGTATTCACTACGCAGTAAGAAAAATGTTCGTGTACAACATCCTATCTTATTCCATTTTAATATTTTACTCGGCTTCCACCGACCTTGTCGGGTCAATGAATAATTGAAAGCAAAAAAAATATTACCCGCTTTTGTCAATATTTCTACCTGTTTCATGTACTCACTGAGATTATGCTCTGCACGTGACCGTTATGGTTAATTAATAACTAAATTATCGCTACAAATTTGAGCAGAGTGTAAAGTTGTTCGTTCACATTAACACTGCAGCTGATACACTCTATTTTATATATTATTCAATATTGCACGTACCTTTTCCGTCAGAAAATACGGATGCACGAGAAATGATGACGTAATTCCAGAACCTTCTCACAAGCGATTCTGTTGTTGAAAGGGCATTCAGCATTCGTTATTAACGGTACTGAATAGGAACAGCCAAGATATGAACCACGTTCTTCCGATGGAATGCTGTGTAAATAATCTGTGTGCCAGTAAATCTCAGTATGTTGTGGAAGTAACAAGCTTCACAGTAAACAGGCCGGCTGGTGAACACCCAATAAACTTCAACAACTGACAACAAATCAAGCTCATAGAACTCCAGTAAATCACCTCACTTTTCTCTTGCTAATGTTGATACTCAGAATCAAAACAGAAAGTTTAGCTTGTCGTTTCCAATCTTTGTGTGTAGTAGACAGAAGACAAGTTTTTTAAATTATTAGAATATTTACTTCATTGTAACACAGGTATGCCTCAAATCCAAACTAAATAGACGTCAAATCAATGACATTAGATTACACTGAAAATAATTTTAAAATGAGGTTTCTTTTATCGACTTGACTTATACATCACATGGTTCTGTTTTTTTATGGAACTGGGTGCTTGTGGCAGATGGTTATCTACACGAATCTCTTAATATGTTCTTATGTCTTGGCACAGTTTATTATTTGCTGTTCGGATTTATTACGCGTTAAGATTCTACTACTGTGGAGTGACGATTTCCCCAAAAGTATAATATATCTCTTAAAATAATTGAACCGGGTAGGAAGAAAATTTTTTATACTTCAATACACATACAGAATACCTTTAATAAAAAATGAGACACGCTTTCAATCATTAAACGTCAGTTTTATTACATATAAACAGCGTATACATCACTATCGCTATCACATCTCTGTGTGTGTACACCGCAAAGTATATGTACATTTGTAAGTTTATGCGCCTTTCGTAGTCCACCTAGGTAAATATCCAAGACACAAATTACCAACAATGCTGGTTCTCGTTGCAGCTCTAAAACATTGTCTGGGTCGGGGCAGACTGTTGGTTCAAAATACCGAATAAAACCAGTATGCTATTGTTTTCTTGCAAATCCATCTTTACATTTGACATTTTAACATTCCGCTTGCCTTTCAAACCAAGAGATTGATTATTGGGAAATCCGGGTATGCATGTACAGGATTAACGCGCATACCTTTTATAGCATTAGTTAAATACTACAATTCACGACGCAAACAGTTTCGCATCCCTTTGATAATAATAAATAATTGGCCAAAATATACATGTATGTATGGTATCTACCTTCATGTCTATACAATGTGATATTTTATTGTAGTTTGAATGCTTCTAATGCTAAGCTTATTTTCTTCGTCCGAGAAAAAGAAACAGAAATTTTACAGACTGATATTACCAAAAGTGAATAATATAACAGGTAGTGGGCAAAAAAATACACGATGGGGTTTGATCTGATGTGTGTGTGTGGTTGGGTTGCGACTACCCCAACACCAAAAGCAGATATGAAAATGCTGACTAACTTCAGCATCATTTTTATGCCTATTAAAACGATGCATGTTATGATGATGATATAATGCTAGAAAAATTGCTTGGAAGATGATTTCAGTCAATAGAGAGAGAGAGAGAGAGAGAGAGAGAGAGAGATGCAATAATGGTTGATGGCGCCGGGCGCCGACTAGCTGGCCTGCCTGCTACAAAGAAGTGTATATCCTTAGAAAGAGTGAGAGAGTGTAAAAATGTTGCATGTTTTGTACTTGGAGGGTAATAAGACAAAACAAAAGAGTTATGCATGTGTGTGGGGTTGTGTGGAGAGGAAGCACATGTTCAAGATGTTTACATGGATGTAATTTTCTGTTGTCAGTCTGGTAGTAGAAGTAAAAAGTTTGGTCGTACGAGTTACTAAACTAAACGTAGTAGTATGCATGATGTTTTTTTTTTGGAATATTAATTTCATTATTTACCTGATTGCTACTACCAGACCGAGACAATACGTCAGAAAACCGAGCACACATTCATCAAAAATCCATCATTACTGACAACAGCGCAGAAAGGAGGTTATCCTCAGCTACACACACAACTCGTAGTCATGCCATCTCATTTCATCGCCGGAAGCAAAATCCTCCATTGTAATTACATCGCTTTTTTTACTTTAAATGCTACGATTACTCAAATTATGGTAACCCCGTTGTGTTTTGCGTGCATCTTGTCCGTTTGATTCTCCATCAACTCATTGGTGACTTGACTACTCTGATGGCATTAGTATCCGATAAAAATGTGCATAATTTGGCAAGAGGAGTAAGGAGAATATATAGTAGTATGGCAAGGGTTCGACCTTGGCCCCTGCTGCCCCAGTCCCAGGTGACTGTAATTATTAGGCACATTTTTCAGTTTTGTTTATCAGTAATTATACCTGAAAAAGGTACGAATTGGAAAAAAATGAGCATCCTCTCGCGTAGTTTTATTTACTTCGCGGTTCTAGTATTGGGGTGTGCCATTTTCAACGTAAAAAAATCAAGAAATGCGTGTATGCAAGTTGAGGTATCATTTACATGAGTGACCGTTTTGCATTTTATTGCAATAAAGGCGTGTTTAAAATTGACTCAAGAAGTCATACGATGTACATTTAATCGTGGTACATTTTTAACTTGGTGGATTAAAGTAGTAGAGATGAAACTTGTATAAGGAAAATGCAAAGATTGCATTAAGTATTAAATGAAGATAAGTAGTCTTTGAATTCGACTTACTTAACAAACAACAACAAATGAATATTTGGTTTGGTGAATAATTGAACTTGTATACCTACTGTAATTAGTACTGTAGTACCAACATGAAAATTTCATGTAATCTGTAATGACCCTGTCCGTATTATTTGACGCATTCGTTTGACGAAGTAGCATTATGGAAACCAGTTGATGAAAAGGAAACCCGAGAAAGTTGTGGGGTTTAAATTGGATCAATAGAAAAATATGCCTAAACACTTTATGTAATTCGCTCAAGAGCTAAAGATTTTAGTCTTTAGATTTGTAGATATTTTTTTTACAAATTTATAATTAATTGGGACAGAAATTTTTTGGTTAGTTTTGCATTATTTTTATTGCTTATTTACTTATGTGTATGCATACTAGTTATATGGACATTTAATGCTTTTACTTTCTTAATTTTAATTTTCTCTTTTCTCTAAAGATTTTTTTAAACAGGACATTGTAAGATACCATTTTTTGTGAAAATTTTTCTACTGCAATAAATAAATAAACATTATTTATTTATTATTTAATAATATTTTTAACTCGAAAATATGCAAAACTGTGATATTATGAGGCTCTACAAAATTATTCGTGGGTCTTTGATTGTTTAAAATTGTTTCCGTTTTCTTTAATCTTTATTACAAATATGTGCTGTTTTGTTTTTATGGAAATTTAAAAATTATGATGACAGAGGGATTCTATTCTGAGTTTTCCTTCTTCTCTTCATGTCGTTATATTTGAATTTATTTTAACATTTACATAAGACGATATTTTGTTTCCTGTCCGATTCGTATAAAAGGAGCGGCCTCGTTCTCTTCCAGCATACAGAACATTTTCGGTGTTGCTTTCTCAAGGTTGCCTTTATCTTCTTGGCCTCCTCCGCAAGCAAGTTTGTTTTAGAGTGTCTCTGCAGCAACTTAGTAGATTTTTTGGCACATTAATCGTCATTGCAAACTGCTCTGGTAATTGTCGTCTCCTTTTGTAACTAGACAAGTGAGTGAACAAAATAGACACAATTTGTTATTCTGCGTCAGTCTAAAAAGCGGATAACAGTCTTGATTGTATCATTTTGGAAACTATGGATCGATTCCCGCAAGAGTGGATTTGCACCTCAGAGGGAACTCTGAAATTGTCTGATATAGAGTTCCTGGTGCGATGTCCATACGACAAAAGTCATCGCATAATGTAAGTGATATAGAATTTTTTGTTTTTAAATTTCCAAATATCTTTTGCATTAATTTGGAAATCATTTTTATGCTCATTTCTAATCATTTTAATCGTGTTTAAACAGCAATCATAGGTATTCTACCCACTTGTTAAAATGCAGAACTAATTACGAAGTAATGAAGGAGGCTAAAAATGAAAAACCACAGATGAGTAGCTGCAAGTACAACGGAAAGCACAAGGTACACGCTCCTGAATTGTTGTACCATGAACACAACTGCCCGGACAAGATGATGGATGAAGGTGAAAATTCTAGTGCACTGAGGGCTATGCGTGGTGTAATCAAAGAAATATTGCATGTGCTCCTTGAAAATGATAATGGTGGAGATCAACATGAGGCCAAATCAGAAGCGGCTGCAAAAACTGTGCCAAAATCGGAGGAGGAGATTGTAAAAGCAGTGACAGAATTATTATTGGATGGTAGTAACAAGTTTGGTTACAAAGGTAACACCAGTTAAATATTTCCATTTAAATAAAAGTTGTTTGCTCGCCAATAGTGTTGAGTTGTATGTTTGTTTCTCTCAACCAGCACCCCATCTGGGCTATCGCGCTGGTTGTACGCTGATTGTTATTAAATTATTTTATTTTCCTGTTTCAGTGATGCCGTCGGATATCAAATTAGTGTCCAAGCAAATAAAGACTGTAGTAAAAGACGTTCGCAGGTCTCAAAAGGTATCTGAAGAGATACCATTGTCTGACCTCACGATCTGTAAAGAAAGCGAGAAAGATAAACGAAAGGTGGCACCGGTTCGTTATTTCTCACAGACAGAGGATCCCGACTCGTTTGGTTATGATCGCAGGACAAAATGGTATCACAGGCGGGATATATTGAGGTGTGCTAATAAAGCTTTGCCACCTCCCAATGCCCCAAAGGATGACGACGATAACTGGAATCTCAATGCTAGCGGCCCAGTATTTGATTGGTTGCAGCATCAACGTAACCTGAAGGGTCCACTACGAATGTAAGTGAAAGAAGCTTCTTCAAACTAAATTTATTTGTAACAACGGGGAAATTGACAAGTATAAATTTAATGTTTGTGTATGTATTTACATGTTATTTCCAGTTATCCTCCGGGTTTGACAAAGGCTCAACGAAGAGCTTTTGAAATAACAAACACCGAGCGTCTCAAGTATGAGGAAGGTATATTTAATGAAGAGGAGCCTGAAAAACCTGACAGCAATAAGAAGGTCGAGCCTAAAAAATGATCGTAGTTGTTGCAGTCACAACTCAAATTTGCGCAAATCGGAGAAAAATTTACCATAAATTACGACAGGCTTCCTAATTTTAGAAAGAAACTCGTCCCTTCACCCGGTCCATCGTCAAACAACCAAGAAATATAAAGAGTAAATGTTTACTAGCAGCACTGCTTAAAAATGAATTTTAGCAAGCTAGTGTGTCAATAACTGTAACGCTGTAGTATGAATTGTTCAGTGCGTATTAGAATTCACCACTTTTCAAACTATTTGTCAAAATAATATGGATAAATGAATTTAGCTAACGCACGAATCGATGTGGATCTGATGTTCCAATTCTAATGTTTTTAAATATAAATTATTAATTACCACTTTGCTATTAAATTTTTGTGCACATGAAATTTTTTATTGGTTCTGCACTTTATTGAACAATCCATATTCAACCAATAAATTATAAACTAACTATTTGTTCTTTCGTGGTATTTCATTTATTTAAGTACATTAATTAATACCATTGAGTTTCAACACGGGCAATATTATTTTCAGAGAAAAAATATTGCCATAGCACCTAGCACATAGCTTTTTTCTTTGTTTGAAAACACCTGCATCATTTCAGCAGCAGCGCAGCGTCAAGCAAACGTGTCGAAACGGAAAGAAATAGTATCATGCGACCAAATCTGATGTTCCCCTTGCTTCACCAGAGCGGATTTTGTTGTGGTTCAACTTGGCTCAAAAAAATCCGTCCAAACCATCACTTACACCACTTACTCAGTTACAATTATTTAAGTACATTAATTAATACCATTGAGTTTCAACACGGGCAATATTATTTTCAGAGAAAAAATATTGCCATAGCACCTAGCACATAGCTTTTTTCTTTGTTTGAAAAGACCTGCATCATTTCAGCAGCGCAGCGCCAAGCAAACGTGTCGAAACGGAAAGAAATAATATCATGCGACCAAATCTGATGTTCCCCTTGCTTCACCAGAGCGGATTTTGTTGTGGTTCAACTTGGCTCAAAAAAATCCGTCCAAACCACTTACACCACTTACTCAGTTACAAACACGTAAAAGACACTCCACATAGTGCACTTGGTAATTTACAATTGCAATATTTAAATTAAGACTACTTTGTCAACTTAACTGGATATCCTCATTTATACAATAAAAAATGCATTGCTCAGTAAAACATAGGCTTCTCTAAAATAAACGATACCCTGTCAGAAATCATTTCAAAATCGTAATTTAAATCAAAATCCCTGATTGTCTGTGGACATAGTAATTGATTCAGTGCCAATATTATGGAAAGTATTAGCATGCAAATGCCATTGGGCCAGTCTTCTAAATGAATTTTGGGGTGGCCATTGATGTAGTGTTGGTTATACTAACGTTAATAATTTACACTGTTTTTCTAAAAAATATAGTAAAACTGCTGAGTATTGTGTTCAATTAACAAGTGGAACGGTGTGTATTTCTTAAACCGTCATTAATACTAGTCAAAATGTCGTTTATTATTTGCCAACTCTGAGTAAAATTGAAATTTATCACCCATTTTGTTAATTTCAGGTTTCCCTGAAGGGACTGGTGTTGATAGGGACGATTAGCCTGGATAGTTCACGGGAAATAATGAACTGGCTCATATACGTATGCCTTTGCACGCACCACACTTTGATTTGAATTGCAAACAAGGGACTGTCAGTACAAGTCTGGAATAAAACTACAATGTGTGCAACACGTTTTCTACAGCTATTTTGATCTTTAGAAAATAATTCCCCAGCCTGTTTCAAAATGTTTTACATTCAGTTCAAACACTCCGTATGAACTATGTTCTACGAGATAACTTTTCTTTTTTGGTTGTGTTCCATTTTTATTCGCTGCTTTTGTGAAACCCTGTTACCATTTTGTTAAGAAGTCGTAGCAATTTTGTTTGTTTTTGTTGGTTAAATAATAAATCCATCCTGTTAAATAATAAGAAGAATTTGCAATATCAAAACCGTAACAGGAATTGTAGGAACTCTGTTTGGTACTGGCAGTACTAACGTACGCCTGGTTTTCAATATTTAGTCGTTGTAAAAGTGAACCGCTCGAATTTTGCTCGACATTCATCACTAGAAAAGTGCAAATTGTAGTAGTGGTCATGCTAAAATTGGCGCTACAAGTACTTCTCTGTCTCAAATTAGAGTACCCCATGTGGAATCTCCCTTTGTGTTACGTCCTTATTCCGTTCTGGACTTTGTCCACGTTTGTTATTGTAAAGTTAACTCAAACACTGATAGAAACGGCAACCTCAAAACCGCTCCCATTTCACAAATGGTTAGCGCTGCTGAGGTAGAGTAGGTAGGACTACAATTTAATATTTAATGTTAATCTTATATCAAAGGAACTGTAAAACATTAGAAAGACTAAATATCTCACTGCTATGTTAAGGGGGAATGAAAATATGAACAGGTTTTCAGTAACTGCTCGAATTATTAGGGAATGTAAATGATATTGCGCCAGGAATCGCCAATCGCTCAGGCTAATTTTGTCATCTGTAACGTAACGTACGTTTTTACGTTTATGCTTTACATACATCTTATATTTTTGTGTTGTTAATTTTATTCACTTATTTAATTTAGTTATTTAATTATTTATTTTGCTTCGCGAACAAATTATATTATTTACCTTTTTAAGATACGTTTTACAGTCACTACGCTTTCTTTGTAGTTTCCACAGCACACATTCACACGACGTGCATTTTCTCGTGAAAGAAGTACAACTTATATAAAGCCCGTCTATCATCCTCTCTAATTGTGAGTATAAACAGAGTATGTAAGTAATAAGTAATCGATTAATCAATATACGTGGTTTAAACATTTCAACTTTTGTAAGCAAAAAAATGTTTGTAACTGTTTATTAACTTGTAAGTATGCAATATGGTAGTTATAACAGTTTACTTGTTGTTGTTGACCGGATCATTGCATAGTGTCTGGCAGCGGTAATACCTCAAACCTCTTATTCTTAACAGTAATAATACGAAAAAAGGTAAAAAGCCAATGTCGTCACTTGTACAATAATCGTAACCGAAAATTTTAACTTCGTTGTAAATCTTGATGTTTTTTCTGTGAGTGAAAAACATTAAACAGAATTGACTATTAAATAAAGCAATGTTGTCATTCCATTGTTCACAGAAAATATCTATTCCAGCAGAACTTTATTTATTTTTACGCCAAAACACTAACAGCAGCGGCTATACTATTGTTTTATTACTATTACTATTAGTATTAACAATATTGGCAATCTTTTTTCCAGTTTTTGAAAGTTTTACAATCAGTGTACACCCATGTCAACGTTAGTGTTAATCCCAAAAGAATTGCTATATATTTAAAGCATGTAACCAACATGTGACAAATATAGCGTTTCTTTGGCAATTTTCTTGGCATCCGTGTCTTACATTGACGGTACGGTAACTTCTTAGACGGATATATGAGGGATGAATCCTAAAGAGATAGTTTAAAAAATTGTTATTAATATTGTCACAAGATCTGCTAAAAATGATTTAATCACATTTCTACCTGTTGCTGTTTTTGCCGCTTAGAAAATGACGAAAGTGGTGTGCTGTATTGCCAAAGATCGTCCTTATCAAAAGATGTGTCGCTAGCTTTACCTTCAAATGAAGTAGAAGGCGAGCTATAAGATGTAAACATGCGAAAGTTGGGGGATGATAAAAGGCGATACACAGCAGTTACACATTGTGTGCCTTTACTGATGGGCACTGGAAATTCCCACCGATTCATTGAATATGCCAGGGTATTTCTTCTGCCAGTGTTAAATATAACATTGTCAATACATGTAATCTTTTAAAAAAATCTATACGCTTCTACTTGGAATGACAATTCCGAAACAGGACTTACACGTCACAAAAAATTTGGTCATCAAATTCTCTTCTCTTTTCAATCACTCTCCGAAAAGAAGAATGCCGACTCATGTAGGTAAACTGAAATCTGGTATCCATCCACAAAGGTCTAATTTTCTCGAACAAGATAACTCTTTCACACTGTTAAATAAAGTAGACAAAGATATCACTACAATACCTAATGCCGCACCGTCTTCCTTTTAGAATGAAATGTGGAAATATTGCAGTACATAGGTTTTGAATATATAACCAAAAATAAAACAGATTACTTGCCTGGTTTTCTGGCATATCAGCAATCCTTAAAATTGCTGTCTGAAAATCGTCGTTATAATTCATCCATGAATCTGAAATGGTTGACTTTTCACTCTCACCAACAAAAAAATCGTCCAGACCCCCAAATAAAATTAGAATGTCCTGATAATTAACCGTCCCTTGCAAGATTTGTGCAAGGCATCCACGAGCTACAACTTTCATTGGTTGCAGGTTTACAGTTGATATCCCAGCATATCCCAAGTTATCTTCCTTGAGCAATATTTGTTGAACATCAATTGTTGTTACTTGACTAGCCGGGTCGTAACCTTTCTCAGCGTCCTCTTGTATTACCTTAACCTAAGTTCACAATAATAAATAATATAGCATTTAACAACAATTTAATTTGCAACACATGGAATAAAGGTAAGTAATTTTCAAGCTTACGATTAGTTTGAGATAATCAGATAATATTATTAACATTACCACAATGAATGAAGTATCTTTTAACGGCTTCCAGCCCATATATTCCAGGAAATTTACTGTAGCCACGTCATTAAGCTTTGCTAACAGATCCACTTTTGACATAGACGGGTGTGAGTCAAGAAGATTCCAAAGTTCCGAATCCCAAGTGCTGCACAAAGTCCAGTTTTTGGCACTACGACGGCCCCATGAAACAACATAGGAGCGGGTCAGAGCGGGACATGGACAAGTCCGCGTCTGCCTATTGATGGGAGAATACATCTTCGTTGTTTCCTATCCTGGTCAGTACTGATTTCTTTGAACCATTTCCCCTAGTCCCTAGTTTCCTGCAGCTTCCATTTCTAGTTCGTAAAATGAAAAATTGTTACTTTGAGGCATTGATTAAATTAAGATTGATTATCTACAGTTATTCAGAACTACAATAGCGACACTACCCACAGGTGTTATTGTCTGTAAAATCAAACCATGATTAATAACTGCATATGCTATGTCGTCAAAATTATGACTCCCATTGTAGAGATGCGGATTGTAGATATCGTGTATCCGTGGCTAATAGTACATATATGTATTAGTTAGAAAGAGACTTTGTTATTCATCATATCGTCAGACAGAGTTACTTCATGAAAATTCTGCTGGTTTTAGTGTGTAAAATTGTAACCGATATCGAGATGCTTCTTTCCACACACAAACAACTTTCTTATAAATTAGTAAGGAAACTTTTATTTCCCCTTGGCCAAGGAAAGCAGACAACGACGGTCAAAATTTTGTTGATAGTTCGTGATAAGAGAATTAACAGTGAATGTAACGAGGAAAACCAACATTTGATTACCTAGGCAATATATATAGGGAATAATTATGGGAGTTTGGATTTGTCGCCTGAGTTGCTTCTTCGGCAAGTGGACAAATCTAATAAACAGATTCTGCTTGTTTGGCTGCGAAGAGGAGGATACGCCTTGCTGGTTGCTTGTGTATGCCGGACAAAATTTGATTTCATTGAGCCCTTTTGTTTAAGACCAAATTTCCGCAGCTTCCATTTTATGTTCGGAAATGGAGACATTTTTAAGCTTATAAGCTTTGGCATGAAAATGGATAGTGACTATGAATGAATATATAGTTATCGCTCAGTCATGCATAAATTATCTCCCTTGAGCTATGAAAAGCAGACTCGGCAATTTAATACTCTTATTGTGTGTCCGTATGGCTTAATTTTGTTTGCTTTTGAATCTCCCTTGACCCTTTATGAAACAATCACAATGTTTTTACAGCTGGACAATAAAGTTTACATTGTAATCAATCAATTAATTATTCCCTAACAGCCAACAGGGGTGTCGGAAGCTTGCCAGAAAATTTCCTTATGCTAGGAAAGTCAAGTAGGTAAATACTATGGTGTGAAACCTCAGATGGCAGTATTATTATTGTTCCTCTCTATTGTCCTTTGTCAAAAATGTACTACAAGTTTGTACCTTATATATTCGTCTTCAATACCATATTGCGCAGCTACCTGTTTTCAACTCCAGCGAAGTCCAATTCTTCAACCTTGATCATAAAATCTTTACATGCTCACCTCTCACATCTTTATTGTCATTGTCCCTTGTATCAAAGCGGCGGTTCTCATGGACGAAACCCGTTGATACCTGTCTTCTCTTTTTTGATTCCCTGAATTTGTTTCTTTTACTTGGCAGTGGAGTGGGTGTGTTCGTAACTCGTACGTGTCACTTGCAGTGTCAAATGTAGTGGCAAAGGACATTAAATGTCGTTGTCGATATATATTTAATTGAAACCTTGCGTTTCTTGTAGTACCCAAAACTGTCATTGCCATTGCTCATTACCACAACGACATCAGAAATCAGCCAAAGATCACGGTAATTTGAATCGCTGTAGGCATAAGTTCGCACTTGGACGCACTGTCCTTTTCCGCGTAACGTATTGCCTTACAAGCACGTAAACTACACATATTCATAAAATTTGCATGTCATATAAAACACGCATAAACGACAATCCAAACCAATAGTGTTTACATTATTTACAGAACATGCTACACGACAAGGTGCCATGGTGCACTCCATTATTTTTTTATTTGAGAGTTCACAGAAATTCCTAAATTACAATAGTATATCCTTAAAAGTAGCAGCTAGGGCAACGATCGTTTATGTGTTGATAGGGACCCCTGTCTTTATTGTAACCACATAATCAAGTAGGCAACCAGAAGAATGATTAAATAATACTGCACGAAAGTTCATTGGGATCAGGAGCAAGGCAGTCCTCTTGTTGCGGTGGAACGACGTCGTTGCGTTCCTTGCAGGCAGCAGTGAATAGTAGGCACGGATTTTAAGGTCCTTTACATGAATTTTAGAGATAAATGACAGCAGACGTGAGGTGCATCTTATGTAAATATTTAATGGCTTTAATAGACGTTTATTGTTAATAAACGTATTGGTGAATATTTATCGTGCCCAAACCCCCAGCAATATTTTATGTATCCGTATCGTTGGAATTGCATCACGACGAGTCACTCACGATGACAACAGCAGCACAAATGATGAGGAATTAAGTAACTCTTTAAATGTAGGGAAAAAATCAATTGAATATTTTGCCGTTCTGAACTGAACGTAGAAAGAGGGAGAAGGTCAATCAGAGGACATTCAAACCTGGCAAAAATCGCAAAAAGGACAGTTAGTTCTCTATCTCTAAAGTGATAAGGTAAGTATCTCTGTACGCATGTCGAATCGCATGAATGGAGATGGAGGAAACTTGTTAAAGTTTTTGTACCGACAACGCTATCCATGTACCTACTTACAAATAATGCATTAAATCATTAATTATTTTGCAATGCTATTAGCAAAATATTTAGTTATTTAACATGCACTGCAAAAAAGGACATACTGCGGTTAATGTTTTTTCTAGTACAAATCGGCATGAAGACTGATTACATTTTTTCTATTATCTTACTGATATGCTAGGGATGTGATACGATTAATACTGCAATTAGGCACGCATTTTTTTCAAGTATACGTTCATGTGCAATTGTTCGAGTTGTTGTTTTGAACATCTACCCGGCCATTAAATATGCTGGGATGCTGCTTGCTGTCATTTTTAAAACAAGAGAATCATCTCTGTAATGCTGCGCATTTATTGGGCAGAAGCAAAATAGTGCAATCCATTCCAGTTAGTGCCGGCCGTGATTGTGGCAGATGTTATAAAAAGCTGTTTTATTCTCCGAGGTTATGGTTGGCCTTCGGTAATAAAAAAGGTCCCACTTTTTTTTTATACTGGAACCATTAAAAATATTACGTAATACTCGTAACCAAATGAAAAGTTCCCAATTTTATCTTTTCTTATCATCACTCTGCATTTTAGAATGGTTTTTTCTAGAAGAGTTTTTTTACTATATAATTACACTTTCAATTCTTGCGACTTGTCACAGAAAATCATAATTTTTACCTTCGAAGTTTTCAATGTATCCTACAATAAAATAACTTTGTGGCAGGTGTTTTTATGAAATATAATACCTCTTTATTCATTGATTCATTAACACTAACAAAAAAACTTCATTAAATTCATTTTTAAAGGAGTGTAAAATTGTAACATATGTCAGTTCAGATATTTCATTTTTGATTTCAACTTGGCATTGGTGTCCTTTGTCTAGTTTTACTTGTTCTTGAATGACCAATCTTTATCATGAATTATACGATTAGGTTCATACGAGGATACCCATCAGCAGTCCGTAATTGTTTCCCAATTAGTGGATCCAGTCTAATGTTCGTTGCTCTGTCAGGTAAAATGATGCGGTAGTGGTAACAACAAACAGGGATGATAAATAAAAGTTTCCACCTTTTTTAGCACCAGACACGACAAGTAGGATGAGTCTACTGGAACAGAAAAAAGGTGTTTATCTTTATATTATTTTAACTCAATAGCACAATATATATGTATCTACTATCTGTGTGTGCCCTGTGGTGGTGTAAATCTATCACGAGTTCATCAGTTCCCAGACTGCTGTTGCTATATTGTGTGCAACTTTGGTTTATCTCGCCGCAATTTTTTTTTCAGTTTAGGTACATCAACAAGTACAAGATGAAGATGAGCATAGCATGGAGCATGTCACCTAGACACCATTCTACTAAAACGTAGTAGTGGTATTTTGGTCCTTCTGTGCGGGTTATTGGTGTTGTTTGAACGTTGGAACTACCTTGGCGTTGTTACCTGGTCAGCACCAGCTCGGGTCCATGCCCCAAAAGTAATCTTCTGAATTCTGTAATCAATCATATAAGTATAACAGATATATATATACCTGTTTGGGTACCTCAGCGAAACCAACCAACTAGAAGTAATTGTAGTAGTTATATTGCCATAAATTATATTGAATACTATACCAAGGCATGATATAATGGACATTATTTTATCAATTACTTATACCATCATTGTAACATTGTATATAGGCGCCTTGGCATAACAGCGCTACACCCATGTAGAATTTTACTGTAGTTGTATAATACTGGCAACACTGACAACTGAAAAAGTTACAACTTAAGTGTAAACATCTGTTAAAACATATCTTGAACTCTTCTATTTAACTAGAATTTTTAAAACAGCATAAATCAACATTCAAATCTTTATGTATGTCTGAGGTAACGTACGTATTTATGTTTCATAACCATGTGCAAATTGTGTTACATAAAATTGACCAAAGTATTGTGATTAATGGTTTTCTCGAACTCATACAAGCACTTGACGTCGAGCGTAAAATAAATTCAATTATACTGACTATAAGAAAGAGAGAAAATGATGTGGTAATAATGCATAGCTTATTCCTTATTCAAAACTCGCGTCTCGTCCGATGACAAGGGTTAACTTTTAGGTAGTCATGAATAATTTCAAGAGAATCAATGCCATATACGGAGCATAATACGCCAAAGAACAAAACTTACCGCGTAGTAATTCTCTACCTGTGACCGAGGTACATCTTAATTCCTTGATGGCGTTTCTACCTTACTCAATAGTTTGCAAGGTTGCCGTAGGGCAGTATTATTGATATATCATCATCAGTTTAATTTTAATAATAATAATAGTAGAGACTAACGCATCCCACTACAAGTCATGTCAAAAAGAATTACGACGAATAATAAATTCATGGTGGAAATTTGCACACGGAATTTAATGTTGTTCCTGGTTTTATAAATGTGGAAGTTTATGTTTGAGTATACCCATGCACATGAAATTTAAAGGAACGAACTTACTCATTTCATTACAATTAACAGGGAAACAAGCTCTTAAACGCTGACTAAGTCATAAGTATAAAAAGATAAGGTTGACAACGACATGTGACCGCGCTGAATAGAATCGAGAAAAAACTCGTAGTTAAAAGGTGTCCCAAAACAAAGCAAAAACAGCAACAAAAAAAGGTTAGGCAAGAATTGCTTGTAAAAATGCTCCTGTTACTGCTACTGCAAGCGCGTGACATGGTCCAAAGTAAACTAACAGCTACCAAAATGCACGCTGATGTTTTTTTATCAAGCTACTCATTTCTGAGATTACCAGTTTTACAAGTACTGAAATTATTGCCTCAGCGAGCGATTATAGGAGTATATAATATGATTTCTCAAAAAATACGGAACTAACAAGTCGATCATTCGGCTGCGCTGTTGCTATCGTAAAGGAGGGTCAACATCGCAGTCGCCGTCGTCCACGTTGTCAGCCATCGCGCTCCTTGTAAAAATAATAAAAACCTTTTTTAATCAGCACAACAACATGTTTGTCGAAATCGAGCAGACGCACGCACCTGCAAGATAACTTGTACTTATCCAATATGTAATCATTTGCGTTAGGTATTCACAAGTTGTGTACTTCAGAGCTATACTATCGAGCATCTGGTAACCCAGCCTTTTCTGTTACTGGAGTGCACACTCCAGGAATCTTGACTAAAGTGCATATTCCACTCAAAAGCTGATGCTGCATTGTATCAGCGTTACATCTTGCCTGATTAAAAATTCTTATTTTTTTCTCACATTTCAATTTGCATTTGTTTTTTTTTTTTCAACAAAAAGATGAAAAGGTAGACACGATTGTAGCATTTTGTATTCTTGAAACTTAAACTGAAACATAAAAAAATCACTAATGCGACTTATCGATTTTTAGTATTAGTAGTGCAGATGCCGATAAACAATTTTTATGATGTATGTCATTGCTATATTTTGTTGCTGGAGGGACAATTGTATTTTTTTTACCTTGCGCCGCTGATCGGGGTGCTAATTGCAGCGTTTCTTTGGTGCAACTTTGTTAAATATTATATGAAGGAACAAACAAGCTACCAAATCACTGCTAATTTTGCGTGCAATGGTGAAGGTGCATGTTTAAAAATGCACTAACCTACAACACACAATCACCTTTGTACTTTTTTATGTATCTAGATCATTTCGATAAACAGGAAGTTTGATTTGGAATTTGGATAGAAACAAGGCAATGATTCACGTGTAGAGATGGTACTTGCTCATTAGCTAACTGTCCTTTGTCGAAAAAATCTGCTTGCGTATAGTAACCGTTGTACATTTGGCGAGACACACTCAGAAGGTACTTTACTTGCATGTATGTGTTGTGTATGGGTATACTTTTTGTGTCAATTGCAGTAGTCATAAATGTGTCGAAGGTTGTCATAAGTGTAAAAGCGTTAAAACAAATTACAACAACGCTGGTTTACTATTAACAAGAGCAATTAATGAAACATAATATCAATTTTTTGCAAAGGTTTTTAATAATTGTAATTTTTTGACGAAATTGCCGCCGTTTGACCTATCCTCAGTCTTTTTAAGTGCGGCTATTATAGTTTGTCAATATTTGCCTTCGTTTGTTGTGGGTAGGGCAGGTGTAATGATGATTGGCCTGAAAACATGTTAAATGGAAAATGGACGGACATATTAGGAACGTTGCCTAGGTTTCCAGCGTTTATTGGACATACCACACGATCTAGTCATCTAGTCTGACAAACAGTGCGAAAATATATGATATAATATGAGTATTTTGAAAACTAACTTGGAAATGATTTCATATTTCAAAACCCGATCAATTTCAACTAGAACTAGACCTTATTTCAACGCCCGAAACAAGCCCACGAACTAGATTTTTTTAAATGGGCAAAAAGATATTGAACAAGCAGATGATTGAACCAATAATTGTCAGCTATTATTGCCCTGCTAAACGCATTTGTGGAGTAGTTTTTTGAAGATTTGTGGATAATTGCTCATTCATAAAATCATGTTCATTTTTTATTTTATTGCCGTGAAAAATGCCATGGTACAAACAAGTGACCTTCACTTTTCTTGTCTCATTTCATACACATCCGTGAAGACAACCAAGCTGATAAGTGAAATGGATGATCCTGTCTGCGAAGTGAAGTGATGATGTGTAAATGGAAGGTTCAAAAATGGAACAGTGAGCCACCAGACAAGAAGTTAGATACATTCAACGACAACATTGACACCACACGACAGACTCGCGATAACACGCTGATAAATGGATGATGATGCCATGTTAACTTTCTTTTGCTGCTCAGCTTTATTCATACATGGTCATGGTAGAGAATCTTTTATTTAATGAAATAAAATGTTTTTTTTGCGCTGAATTCCTTCATATTCCTTCATATTCATTTTAAATGTTGCCCTACCACCAAAAAGCTGACCCGTTTGTAAACATTTAGTTCAACTCAACTAATAATAGATGGATTATGGATTAATCCAGTTCAGGTTCAGACATTGAATAAAACGGCTCTGGAATTTATGAACCCCATAAATCTTGACTACCAAAGGGAGAAAAAAATTTAAGTTTTGAGTAAAAGACCAAGTTGCCTACAAACTGACACGCAAACGCACAAGCCTAAAAACGTTGCGGAGGTAATACTAGTAGTAGTAGTAATGAATGGGTTGTTACAGAGAGTAATATTTAATATTTTCCAACTAGACGATACTAGATACACTGAAACTTGATAAAAGAAAGATCAAGTTAACCTTTAAACTTACAGCGACAGCTCAAACTGGCACTTACTGGTGTTTTGGCTTAAAAAATATAAAATGATAACTTATGTAAAACTCGTATAGCGAACACTGTAATTTAGAGGGTTCGCATATTTTGGAATTGCAAGTCCTACCTTAAAACGTGTAATTGGACTGAAATTTAATTCATGTTTAAAATTCGGTTTCATCTACTACCCCAACATAATATTCCTTGGTCCCTACTACGAGGGCTGTTTACAAAGAAGTAAATCATTTTTGATGACGTTTATCTCGTTATGCTATTATATACAGCAGTTAAGATGTATATATTTGGACAGAGGAGACATTAGGAGTTCCAACG
>JAHZNB010002150.1:0-10954 GCA_027744295.1 Callyntrura guangdongensis | reverse complement strand
GTCAGTCGGTTGCAAAGGGAAGCACGGCAAGCAAAGAATTCCTAAAATCTAAGCATACTTTACTATCACTGTATTACATACACGGTAAATGTATTAATTATGTTGCTTTGCGTACTACGTTCTTTGTATTCACTTCAAAAAAAATTAAATGCATCACCCACCACTACCACTGGCCAGCCTTACTCGGTGGTAATGCATGCATGTAATGTTGAAAGTCATCTGTTTCCCCATCTGTACTTGTGTGTGCTGTCTTGTGTCTTGTACATTGTGTATGTACTGTTTATGTTTGGTTCATCAATCATCATCATCACAGTATGGATGTTAGTTGTAAATATTGATACGTAGATAGTTTTTAACTTGACCAACTTTTTAAGTGTTTGTATAATAGGAGGTGTTCTTGACAGTGGTATACGTATATCAAAGTAAGCAGAGAAGTCAGAGAGAGATGCATAATATAGAGAGTAAATCTTTATTGTGTACAAACGACAAACATTTTAATCAACAACTATAAACTTTATGTCAAAGCCATGCAAATTAAATTACATATATTTATAGGTGTTTTAATTCACAAAAGTTCCTCTTGTCTATTCCTTTCAAGTCCCAAACAGTGAATTTGTCAATTTGTTGACTGTGCTGTGATGTAGCTGTTGGAATTGAATGTACATTAACAGATTAGTAATGACGAAATGGTTAGATTTACGATGATGACTGATGACGTTAATAACATCGACAGACGTGCGACTGAAAGACATAATTTTACCTCAAGTATCGTATTTCGCTTATTATTTTTATTTAAGAATGCAAGTTAAAAGTGTAACATCAAGTTATTGTGACAAAGAGATTTTGTATTCTTGAAACGGTAGTTTTTGTCTGTGATGGTAGTTGTTCATATAAACCACGAACTAACTAAAACTACTTACAGTATTTAGTATATATGGATAAAGAGTATTAGCCAATACCTATCGCAATCTCAGCCAGCTTAAAAGCTAAAATATTAAGTCTCCAACTGCAACGTGTGACCTGATGTTTCACTGTTATCAATGAGGGATAACAATTTTAATGACCAGACTTATTAATTTCTTTGTATAATAGTTGAACTGACAGTGTATGCGAGATTGTGAGAAACGAAGTTGAAAATAAGCAGTTTGTGGATAGTAGATTTAATCATTGATAATGATAATATTATATATGTATATAAAATTAATTTAAAATTAACGGTTTACTTGACCAAATTTTAAAATACGCCTACATCTTTAAAATTAACACATTCACACCAATCGTTGAAGTATTTATTTACTTTAGCCAGACACAACCAAAGCAGCGTATCTTTTGGTTTTACTTGTGGCAGTGAGAGCTTATTTGTGGTGATATCCTAACTAAGCAATATGTGGTCATTTTTCTCTCGTGATCCTACCAAAGATTTTCCATATGAAATTGGAGACCCTATTACGTTTCATTCGGATCGACTATTTTGGAAATTGCACAAAGGAAAGAAAAAGGTGAAACACAACACACCATAAGTTGAGTTGCTGAAGATTCAATTTCGATGAAACCGATAAATTGCTTATGTACTAGTGACTAGTATGTATTTTGGATATCTATGTCTAGGCAAATGGAGAAGAAGTAACGATCTTTATATTGGATATTAAAAATTCTTCCAATTCAGAAGTTGAAGCTGCCAAGGCTGCTGTTAAGAGGCTGAAAACTTTACGCCATCCCAGCGTTCTTACATTTCTTGATAGTGTCGAGGTTAGAATAAAAAATCTTTAGAGTTGTAGAAATAGTAGTACGAAGTACAGTAATTTTGTGTTTTGGCTAGCTTCAAACTTTTTTTTTCATTTATTGATAGTCTGACAAAGCCGTATATCTCGCAACTGAGTATGTAGAACCATTAGAAAAATATTTGGAAAGCAAAGAAAATTTGCAGGGTGACCTGTCGGTAGCATGGGGCCTGTTTCAAGTTACGGTAATTTATTCAGTTTAAATTTTGATATAAAAGTGTATAATTAAATTTCATGGAGACTTTTCGATTTCATTTTAGAGGGCGCTTAGTTTTCTCATAAACGATGGAAATTTGCGACATAACAATGTTCACTTAGGATCTGTGTTTGTTAATACTGCGGGAGAATGGAAAATGTCCGGGGTGGAATATGTAAGTGGAGGCGACGCTTCCCCAACGATGGGGAAAGTGCCCAGCCGATTGAATCAACTGGATCCACCGGAAGTTAAGAATGGAAGTCAAGGAAGTACTAAGTGGAGTTTTGATTCTTGGGGATTGGGAATACTAATTTGGGAAGTATTTAATGGGCCGCTCGAAAATATATCGCTTTTGAAAAACTTTGAAAAAATTCCGAAGTCACTGCTGAACGTCTACAAAGAGCTGTGTAATCCTAACTCGTCATCCCGTCCTAATCCTGCTGATGTAATTGCCAGAGGCAGGAGACCGGGAGGATTCTACGTATACTGTTTCTTTTTGGTTTCTCGTCTGAATTTGTACTTGTGCCAAGTTTGCACTATTGTTAAACATTTGTAATTTAAATTCCAGCTTGGCAAGCTGCTAGATGAACCAGACTATCAAGCTAAAATTGTTCCATGTGTAGTTAAACTGTTTAGTTCTACTGATCGCGCCACCAGAGTGCGCCTATTACAGCAACTGGAACATTTTGTTGATCACTTACAACCAAATACGGTAAATGACAAGATATTTCCAAACATTGTCACAGGATTTTTAGATACGAATCCAACAGTTCGCGAGCAGACAGTTAGAGTGAGTTATACCACAACAATATTTGTTCGTATTCATATAAGAAATTTAATTAAGGTTAATAAATTATTTATTTTGCTTAGGCAATGCTATTCCTGGCTCCTAAACTGAATCACAACAATTTAAATGTAGAGCTTTTAAAATACTTTGCTCGGTTACAAATTAAGGATGATCAAGGTGGCATCAGAACAAACACTACAATATGTTTAGGGAAAATTGCATGTTATCTTAATCCACAAACCCGGAGAAAGGTACTTATTCCGGCATTCACTAGGGTATTTCAGGATACTTTTCCTCAAGCTAAAATAGCTGGTAAGAATCAAATTAAGTTGGCTTCATTTGGAGAAATTAATGTACATCTACAAATACTGATGACTGCCAAAAACCATTTAATAATTTTTTGTGTAGGCATTGTGGCATTAGCTGCTACTCAGCAATATTATTTGCTATCTGAAATTGCGTCGAGAATTCTTCCGGCACTTTCTGTACTTACATGTGATCCTGACAAGACTGTTCGAGATAATGCTTTTAAAACCATAAAGGGCTTTCTTGGGAAATTAGAGAAAGTTTCGGAGGATCCCTCACTAAAAGAAAAATTTGAAGCTGATGTCGATGCTTCAACTCCAACTATTGCGGATGCCGGTGAGAAAACCAAGAATAAACCTATTAAACAAATAATAATGTAGCGTATGTATATATGACTTTTTGGCGTTGAATAATTTTTTTGTTTATTATAAAAATACTACAGCATCATCATGGGCTGGTTGGGCAGTTTCAGCTTTGACATCAAAATTTCAGCGCAGTCAGTCATCAAATGCTGGACTTTCCCAAATCGGACAAGGTAGCATTAGTTCAGTTAGAAGCAAAGGACGTTTCCCCCTTGGAAATCAATCTAGTAGCAGCACTTCAACGACAACGTCAAGTATCCCCTCCACGCCTTCAGTTGATAAAGACGTGTTACAACCAACTACTGAAGGACAAGAGTCGGCGACAGATTATGATGATGACTGGGATAATGAGGATTGGGGTGCTATTGATGGCGATGATTCAAATCAGCCAATCCCATCTAACAACCCATCTTACTAGTAACAAAATACCAGATTCAAGTTCGTTTAGTTCTTTTAATACATCATCAAATGCACCTCGTGTACCAACAAGTGTGAGCGATGGATGGGATACTTGGGCTATTGAAGAAACAGTATAACCAGACTAAATAAAATATAAGCCAATAGTTAATGAATGGTTCAGAGGATTATATAATATGGTGTTCCTATTCTACTAGGACGAAAAGGATGGGTGGGAAGGAGATAGGTTTGAAGTGGATGCCAAAAACGGTGTCAGAGGTAGCAGTAATTGACACGAATAAAAATAAGTCAAATACAAACACCGATGATACTT
This sequence comes from Callyntrura guangdongensis, assembly GCA_027744295.1. Taxonomy (NCBI): domain Eukaryota; kingdom Metazoa; phylum Arthropoda; class Collembola; order Entomobryomorpha; family Paronellidae; genus Callyntrura; species Callyntrura guangdongensis. The sequence continues at coordinate 6,792 of JAHZNB010002150.1, read as the reverse complement.
TCTTATCATCATTAGATTCTTCTAAGGTTCGATTCAGTAAAAAATCATAAAAAATCAAATTATTATGCATATTATTAGAGTGAATTTTTGTGCAAAAAAAATTCATAAATTTTTTGCATTTGTACAGACTGTATCTAGCTATCCTGAATCAAGTTGGGGAAGCACTGATAGCGATGGAGGCAGCTTAGTAAGTCGAACAACGGACCCAGAAAAATTGGAGGAAATGAGGAAACGACGGGAAGAACGAAAGCTACATAGACAAAATGAACTGGAAGCAAAAAGGTCTACGAATCGTAAAGGTCCTATGAAATTGGGAGCAAAGAAAATTTGATAGACAAAACACCCTACATCATTCATCCATCAAGCATTCTAGTGATAACATTTAAATAAAATCAGTTTAAGATTTTTATAAAATGCCTAAGCTGTCTACAAATCATCATTGTTTCACATTTACTGATATGTAGTTCTTTTAAAGAATGTTATATGATATATGCAATAATACGTTTCATGTACTTATCTATGTGCGATATCAATCAGACAGGTTTGTAGAACTTTTAAACACAACGCAATATTTAAGGAAATATTTGTTCGTTTCAATTTAATTTGTTTTTAAAAACGTATACACATAAAGTTGCCCTTGTTGGGTTCTTTTACAAAGCCAAGAGTCTCGTAAAATGGAATCATCAGATCTCGACAATCCAATGAGTTTTTGTAGCATTTGAAATACTTTGACATTGATACTAAAGCTGTTATCAATCTGCAAGAAAATATACATGATCTCAGTACTCCTTTAAAGACTTATATTTTGAACGGCTTGATTAAGTCCTAACAAACCTTACATTTTCCCCAGTTGTTTTCCACGGTATTCATCACTAACAACCACATCCTCAATTCTCCCCCGCTATGAAAATAAAGAGCAAGAACACATTTAAGTTTTTTGTTTTTCATCGCGTTTGCTTTGGTTAGGTATAATATGTTACTCCTACACAAAACATATATCTCACCTTTGCACAATTGTGAATAAACTTTTGCTCAATCAATAAAGTAGCAGTTCCAACTACGGCCCCTTTGTTTAAATCCTCTATTACAACCACATAATACGTGTTCGGAGTTTTTATCATTGTATCAAACGAATCTGCAAAAAACGTTAATTATTCGTAAGAATGCTATATGGTTATAAATAAACATGCTTATTGTTCATTATCTAACTACACCAGAGTTGTAAGTAAATCTACCCGGCATTATAAAACGTTCGTTTTATAACATTAAATAAGAATTTGTACCTTGAAAATCTTTTGAACTAACTTCACCAACCTTCGTAAGTTGGCCAAGTATCGTTAAAAACCCTGAAATTTTAAAAACAAAATCATTTTGCATTTAAGCAAGCAAATTTTATTTAAATGTGAAAATAGTTAAGACAATACTGCTACCTCTTTCATTATCCCCTCGCTTTAAAGGCCTAAGCCGAAGTCCTTCCCCAGGCGAAGTGAGCGTGATGTTATCAGGAAAGGAAGTTTTCGGCCAGTCACTCAACTTAATTTCATCCAGCAACGCAGGATCAAAAAGATAGGCGTCATCCATAATCTGCCAACGAAAGAAGAAATTAAATTAAAACAATTAAATCATCGGGGCTCTTTTAAAATCATGGAAAATATAATAAAATGGAAAAGCTCAATTTAGTTTTGTTTATGCATTCCAATTTTTACGTACACTAGCCATCTCTGTTTCTCCAATTCACAACTTAACGTTTTTCAGCAGTTCAAACCGTTCAAACTCAATTAAAAAAGTAGGTTCGCACGTTACCTCGTCCTACAGAACTGTCTGTCTAAGACACTGCACAAACTAGATCGTAAATACCAAAATATTCAATCGCAACGCAACGCAGATAACAATTGGTGAAAACTGCCTGATTATAATCAATTATCATATATGTTATCTTGTATTAATGTAGTAGTGTAATACTAAACATACCTCACACCGACACTCTGCGTATGGACGTCGTGTTGATTACGATCCCGACTGATAAAATGCCTGCGAATTAAAAGAATGCGTTTTATGAATCGAATGCTTATTGATCACGGTTGAAAATAAATCCTAAAATCCTACCCAACACAGTTTGCTACATACGAATGCAACATGCAACCTAAAAACTCTAAAATTATCCCTTTCTAAAGGCACTAACTGATAACATCAATAGGGGTACGTGGTACATGTGTATTTTACGTGCTAAATCGAAGAATATTTCTTGAGCACCCCGTGTGTATCTAGTACTTGTTGAAATCTCTGTATTAATATATTCAGTTTTTCATTTATACTTTCATAAAAATAAACTAGCAATACGGCTTGAACTTTAGTGTGCATAATAATAAGATACTCCTTAGAAGCTGCAAGCGATACATTACATATTGATTTGATACCAATGTAAATGAGTGCACGTACCTGCAGAGTGGAGTGGGTACTCCTCAAGTAGTTGGCAAAGACATAATTCAAGTTAAAAAGTATTCGGTTGTACCTACCTTCTACCATGGCCTGCACTTTTTGGACTTTTACATTATTAGCATTATCACTTAACGTTGAACGTAAGCTACAGAACCAAACTGGCATTCCTACAAGTTCAAATGAGACCGGCCTGATTTCTAGATTTCAAAGAATCAACCCGGCTCAACTCACTGTTATTTGTTCTTTCACAATTCTTATTGTTCTTTTATAGCAAGGTAGGTTTGGCTTGTAAGCCAAAGAATAAACTCTTTACAATCTCTACACAAACCAAATAGACACACGAAAACGTATTCAGTGTATGTGCTGTTGTTTGCTGGTTTGATTGAACTGATTGAATCCATTATGCGCAATGTGTCTGACTCCTGACCTTGGGTAGAACAAGGCCGACATTGGCGACACTCATGCCGACACAATGACATTTACACCATCCATTGGCACTCAATAGCCACCCTTAAGCTCAATGCTCAATAGAAGACAGTTATTAGAAAGTTGTAAAAAAAGATTAGAAATTGTGATTTCGTGGTCATTCTGCGATGCAAGGACAAGCCCAATGTCGACTGGGCAGCATCGAGATCGAAATGTCGGCTAGTCATTTTGTTAGCATCCCTTTAAACGGCTATTAGAAATGTATCCTATGGACTGCGGTAAGGCAAGGCAAGGCAGGTGTGTAATCAATTATTTAATGTAATTTGTGTAATGTTAATGAAGCCTGGAGTCTGCATGTCGTGATTTTTTATTCAAGTCTACAATGAAATGGGCTACCCGTTATCGTCAAGAAAATGAGAAATGATACTTACCTATATACAAAGTTGATTTAATAGAAGATAGGAGATTTCACTTCATTCACATGTTACCCCGTCGTGACCGCGAAATATTTTACAGCATATGGTGTTAATGCGAAATGATCACCACAACAAAAAATGCTCTAGATTTCCTGCTGACCAAATTTCGCACTACGCGCTTGCCTGAACAAAACAGGTCCCCGAAAAATTAGAATTAATAGAGGTTAGAGTGTCGGTGAGGTGAACAATATTTGGAGTAATACCTGTCTGCAGTGCACTTAAATTACAAGAAAAACTAGCAACTAGTTAGTACATTACTTCAATTTACAACGATTTAATAATTTATATGGAATCTATGAAACCTAATTAATGGAAATGACAACACAACAGTCTCCGGTGCACATTACACGAATATGTTAGTTAACTCCTATTTCCCTGTTGCTCTGGCTGTACACTAGTTTTACTTTCGAAAATATGTTCAATCCGTGGTGAACAGTTCGTTTTGACAATTCATATTCATAGTACTTTTTCTCTCGCTGGATTGGAAACATTTCGTTTTAAAAACAGTGTCATCATTATGTCCCGATTACAGTTTGTATTTGATTTGCACAGGAGTCTTAATCGGTTTATTAAAGTATCAAATTTCGGTTGGATTAACCGACATGCTAAATGTGAAAAAATGCATTTACAATTTAAGTACTTCAGTGCGATTAGATGCTCGACGAGTACTCCCGGTGTGTTGGGAAAGGTAACAGGAAGCTGCTGTAGTTGGAATTGGAATATAAAAAGCAAGAATATAAATACAAATATATCGCGTCAGCATCAACAAAATACATCAAAGCCCAATGATTCCTTAAAAGCATCGCAATCGCAGTCGGAAACCAAACTACTTCCGGTATAATGCGTGACAGCTTTTTAATCAGGCACCTTAAATGACGTGAGGATAAAACATTTGTTACAAGATAAGAATTTACATTTTACAGAAGGAGAATATGTTCACAATTCCCAATGCCCTTTGCATGATGAGAATTGGAATGACGCCTGTCATCGCGACCTTAATTGTTCATAACCAGTTTGAGCCTGCTATTGGATTACTGGTGGTGGCAGGAATAACCGATCTGGTATGCAAATACGCAATATAAAAATTATTTGAAAATACGACTAATAATAACGAGTAAACTTGTACTGAATAAAATGAATTATTATCTTTATAACGAAGTTAGTTAATGTCAAATATTACGTTTTACATAGCTAGATGGTTGGATCGCACGGGTGGTACCGGGCCAATCGACCGTCATGGGATCCTTTTTGGATCCTCTCGCAGATAAAATTTTAGTTGGAACATTGTTTTTGTCTTTAACTTTTGTTGATTTGATTCCCGGTATGTTTCAATTTTACATTTACAAAGTATAATGTAATATTTAGCAATAATGTTAGTACATGACGTCATGCGTCAGTTGGAACATTTCATGGTCCATGCATATGATGCAATACTCTTACCTATTTATCATGTCTAATAGGTTTTAAATATTACCATATTACAGTTCCGCTAACGGCTTTGATTGTTGGTCGAGACGTAATATTAATTGCTGCCGGATTTTATATACGGTACCAATCGCTTGATCACCCTGTGAGTCTTTTAACTTGTAAACTTATTCGGTTTTAGACTATAACTAAAACTCCACAGGTCCGCTTGAAGTTATAAATTACACTATTAACAACCAATGAAGATGTACAAATCAGGACTGTAGATTTTTACGTTTCAGAAAACTCTGACAAGATATTTCAACGTTACCCTTCCAACGGTTCAACTTGCCCCAACATTTATTTCCAAAGTGAACACAGGGCTTCAACTCACAGTACTCGGTGCAACACTAGCTTCCACAGTTATATCTAGTGTGGATTTGCACCCATACCTTCAGTTTTTATGGTAAAATAAAACGTTAGCAAACTGTTGAGTAGTGCCGACAAAACATTCACGTAAATTTGACATATTGACCCATAATTTGAGCTATAGTTGGTAAAAGTCAAAGAATTCAAAGAGGTCACTTGTTTTGTATCTACCTACACCAACTTTCAGTCACAAGGGTGTATGTTGAAATTTAAACATTGGCGGAGAATGGGAGGATGAGGGGTTGGCCCGACCGCGTGGGGATTTATCCCCCAATCCCTTGTTTTTACACCTTTTGAATTTAAAGTGGGATTGATCCGAAACCCTCATCCATGAATTCATCCGAGCTATTGACCAACCCTATAGATTGGCGAAAGAAAACAAAACATTTTCAAATTACCTTTGAGATATCGTACACACTGCTGGCAAAACAAAACTATGTACTTCCGACAATGTTAAATAAAAACCTTTGTGAAGTCAATTAATCTATTTATAACGTCATTGTAAAATATAAAGTAATGACTTGCGGCTTTCTTATGTTTTGATTTGACAGGTACACTACAGGTGCAACAACTGTAGCATCTGCAATTTGGTATTGCTTTGCTAAAGACACGGTAAAAATGTTGCGCCAAACATCTGCCAAAATGAGGTTGAAGTCCAAGGATAAACAGAGTTAACATTAGCGTTGGTACTTTCTATTTAACTACTTACACTGGTTGAGGAATAATAGCTTACGACAAGGCTTACCCTTTTCTGGCATGAAAAAAGTTCAAAATATTACTCAGTGGACAATGAAAATAGTAACAAATTTGGACGCACATTATGTAAATCAATATATTTTATATAGCATGTATGTGTAGCTTCATTTAACGTGAATCAGAGACTGAAAATAAATGAAAACTTATTTTAACACGTTGAAATCCTCTTTTTTCTTAGACCCGATTCAAGATAATGTTTCTTGACCTGGTCTATCTTTTTAACATGCTTATTATCATTGTTATCGTAATTGCTTAAGGGAACGAGAGTGCAGTTTGAGTACTGTACTGATCATGAGTATTTACATGCATATGGGGGGAAAAACTCGGTGAGACCAAGGGTCAAGCTTTTTGGTACATTTTCAGCTTCCATTACAGCTACATATATTCAATTTGTTAGATAGCGCATTTTGTGTTAGCTATTGGTTTTGTAGGCTTCAGTCTGTGTGTCCGTCCGTCCGCCAGTCTGCGCTGACTGCGCTTTGACAAATCCAATCCTTCAGGAATTAATTCCCTATGGTCTCTAGTTGTGCATCTGACTTTTTGTTTTGACCCACTGCCTCTACTGCACCCACGACGGGGTTTAAAGTTGAGTCACCTTTTCTTCAATTTTTATATAGCATCACCAGTTAAAAATTTGAACATAAAATTAGGTACATTAGTGCATATAATGAACCTATGTACACCAAGTCTGACCCGTGACCTCCAAGGGGCTTCAAAATGCTCTTTTCCATATAACTTCTTTATAATTCTTACTCGTTTAGCATAGAGGTTTTCAGTAGTCAACTTGTTTATTATAAGACACCATAATACATTGTGGGGACTTCATTGATGGGGCGGTCGTTAGGAGTTAAGGAGTAGAGGT